>SNQJ01S0105801.1:13678-43536 GCA_010110895.2 Picea sitchensis | reverse complement strand
TCTCTTGTAAAATCTCTCTGTAATCTTTTTCTTTGCATTAATAAACTGCTCCAAGTGGTCGCGTTGGCTGGGGCCGTGGATGTTTCCCCGTAGGGGTTTTACCACGTGAAAACATCGGTGTGTTGATATTTGATATGGTTATGTGAGTGGTTACTGAAGGTTTTCATCCTCTGTTGGAATACCTGTGTTTTCGAACAAAAACTGCATGGTGGATATTCGCGCGTGACACAAAAGTAGTGTGAACTTATTGGCACGACAGATAAGTGATGCACAATAGTTATAGGTGCACAGAGCATGATTTACCTTGTGGTGTTGTTTTGCATGCTAAATATGGGTGTACAGGTTTAAATTTGTGCGCACAAATTCATTTTGATGGTGAACAACAGCAAAAAAACAACGATTTTCCATGACATTTTATACTGTTTGAACGTCATCTTTTTGCAGTGCATTTTTGAGGCCCTTAAGAGTGTTTTTAGGTACTCAAAAGCCACGAGAACAAAGTGTGCGAAGACACACTCTATCTATGCATCTCAAATAAAAGAGATCAAAGAGATATTTCTAATGGTGTAAACCGTTCATCAAATGAAGCTTTTATGAGAAAGTTACAACACAAACAATGGACGGTGAATTTTAAGACCCATCTAACTTCAAAGAGCCATAACTTTCTGCTCTGGAATCCGATTGAGGCATAAGAGTAGTCAATGGAAAGATATTAAATCATATAATGTATTATTAGAGAGGAATTAAATTTTTGGGCATGTTAAATATGTTTAATATGGAAAAGAGGGTACCTATAGCATTCTAGACCAAAAACACGAATTGGTCTAGAACTTCAGCAAGATGTAACTAGTAGCCAAGAACCCAGAAAGAGTTGAAACTTGGACAAAGTGTCCATAATATGTATATGAAGAAACCCAATTGATATCCTATGAAAATTCCAATGGATTATATGCACAAATGCATAATTACAACACAGAGTTGCGCCAGGCTAAAAAAATGAACAGAAAAATTAATGGGCAATTTGTAAATAGCCATAACGTTCTGCTCAAGACTCAGAATTGAGCATGGGAGAAGGTGCTGGAAAGGTGTTAGAAAGTGGAATCTAAATATCCACTCAGAAAATTGATCTAGGAATTCAATTTTCCATGAAATTAGAAGAAATAATTTTGATATATTATTGAACCAAAATGGTTCATATTTTTCATGAAATTGTTGAGTCAGTTAACTTGACAAAGTTTTGTTGGCTGCACATTTTGTAGAGTTAACAAAAAATAGATTAGATCAATATCAACAAATATTCCATAGGAATGGAAGAGGCACAGGGGACATACAACCTGGAAGATGAGATCAAAGGGATGGATGTCCATTTGGGTATTGAAGGAACAAACTCCAATGGACATGGAGAAGGAAGAGATGAAAACATGAATATGGTAGAGACCATTAAAAATTTGCAGAAGGATGTCCGAATCCATAAGGTTGATAATGAAATGCTTATGAGAGCCAAGGAGTAGAAGGATGAATTCAACATGAAGTTATTGTAGAGCTTGAACATAATAGAAACAAAATTGGATAAGGCAAATCAGGAAGTTACAAGTCTCCTGATGAGAAAATAAGAGAAATAAGTGTTAGTAGACATCACCACCACTCCCTGAGGCATTCAAATAAGAGAGAACACAAAATATGAAGTCCATCCCTTGTCAGGAATCATAAGAGTTATGGGGTGGATGAACTGCAAGGATAAATGAATACAATCAAACCTCCTACATTTGATTGTGAGCACAAGAAGGATGAAAATGCAAATACATGGATTTCGGGCATGAGAAAGTATTTTCAATTTCATAATTATTCCTCTCATGAAGAAGGTAGAATTTCCATCTATCAACTCAAGGGAAATGCATCCATGTGGTGGGATCAACTTGTACAAGTGCAACACATTAAATAGAAAAGTGTTACTTGGAAAGAATTCAAGAAGTATTTTGAGAAGAAATACTTGACTAAGAGATACTATGACAAGAAAATGAAAGAGTTATTTGAACTCAAGCTTGGGAGTATGACCATTGAGGAATATGAAAGAAGGTTTTTAGAACTACTAAAGTATGTATTTTTCATCAAGGATGAGACAGTTAAAATTCAAAGGTATTTGAATGGATTGCCATCATTCATCAGTGACAAAATACAATATGATGATCCAAATACATTGGAGGAGATCATAAGGCGAGCTAAATCCCTATATGATCAACAAAAATCAAGGCCAACTTTCCAAAAATCTTGGGAAGACAAAAATAAGTTCAAGATGGATCAGAGGAAGAAGGGAGCTAAGCCACCATTCTTCAGAAATAATACTCAGGGACAACCAACTTCTAGAGAACATAGAACGATTGAGGCAGGAGGTCAAAGGCCAAGGCAACCACCTATACAATGTTGTGGTTGTAAAAGAGATCATATGTTCATAGATTGTCCACACAAAGGTGAAAAAGTGAGAACTGTTCACAATGTACAACAAGCTGAAACAATGGAGGACATGGGATGAAATGTACCAAGGATCTATGCAGCCCTAGACAACAAGCAAGACAAGTATCCATCACATATGATTGAAGTGGAAGGTATGATCAACAACCAAACCATTGCTATTTTAATTGATTCAGGATCTAGTCATAGTTATAGAGATCCTAAGATGGTGGAAAGTTTTCATTTTCCAAGAAGGAAACATGGAAAATATTGGTTGGTGTAGCTAGCTACTGGAGCCAAAAGAAAAGTTAATGAGATGGTTAAGTCATGTCTTATGGACATGAATGGGATGAACACCAGGGTAGATTTGAACATCTTTCCTTTAGGTTCCTATGACTATCTAATTGGGATGGATTGGTTGGATCAACATCATGATATCCTAGAATATCATAACAAGGCATTCACTTTCTTGGATGAGGAAGGGAGCTTAAGGAAAGTGCAGGGAATTCCCAAGACAATAACCATAAGAGAAATTTCAGCATTGTAGCTGAAGAAATGTTACAGAAAAGGGTGTCAAATATTTGCAACCCATATGGAAAAGACACTTAAAAATAAGGTGCAAAATATTGAGGATCATGCAGTCCTGGAAGATTTTGAAGATGTGTTCAAGAAGGTACCAGGACTACCCCCAAAGAGAGATATTGATTTCTCTACAAATTTAGTGCCTGGAGCAACTCCAGTGTCAAAGACTCCATACAGAATGAGTACACCAGAGTTGAAGGAGTTTCAAATTCAACTTAAATAACTTTTGAAGAAAGGGTATATATGCCCAAGTGTGTCACCTTGGGGTGCCCCATTCTTGTTCGTGAAGAAGAAATATGGGACATTAAGATTGTGCATTGATTTCAGACATTTGAATAAAGTGACTGTAAAGAACAAGTATCCTCTGCCAAGGATTGATGATCTCTTTGATCAATTGAAGGATGAAAAGATATTTTCAAAGATAGATCTCAAGTCAGGATACCATCAAGTAAGGATTAAAGAGGAATATATCAACAAGACCACCTTTATGACAAGGTATGGTCATTATGAGTTCATAGTGGTGCCATTTGGGTTGCCAAATGCACCAGCTGTTTTCGTGCATTTAATGAATGGTGTTTTCCGAGAATATTTAGACAAGTTTGTCATTGTCTTTCTAGATGACATTCTTATATATTGTAAGTTAGAAGAAGAGCATGAGCATAATTTGAGGATGGTGTTGCAAGTATTAAGGGAGCATCAGTTGTATGCCAAATTGAGCAAGTGCTCATTTTATCAAAAGAAAATTCATTATTTGGGACATATCATTTCAAAGGATGGGATAGCAGTGGATTCTGAGAAGATAGAAGCCATTAGAGAATGTTCAGTGCCAAGGAATGTGATAGAGGTCATATCATTCATGGGCTTTGTAGGATACTATAGGAGATTCATTAAAGGATTCTCGAAGATTGCACACCCAATCACTTCCTTGAAAAGAAAGGGTGTGAAGTTTCAGTGGACATTGGATTGTGAAAATAACTTCCAACACTTGAAATAATTATTAACAAGTGCTCCAATACTAAGGATTGTAGACCCAAATGAAGACTTCATTATATGAATAGATGCATGTAAAGAAGGACTTGGTGGAGTCCTCACTCAAAATGGATTTGTTATATGTTATGAATCAAGGAAGTTGAAGGAGCATGAAAGACACTATGCCACTCATGATTTGGAGTTGGAAGCCATAGTGAATGCCTTAAGGAAATGGAGACACTACATCATGGGGAAAATATTTGAGCTAAGAACAGACCATAATGGTCTGAAATATTTATTTGATCAACCAACTCTAAATGTTAGGCAAAGTAGATGGTTATAATATCTAAGTGAACATGACTTTGATATAAAGCATATCAAGGGGAAAGAGAACAAAGTGGTTGATGCACTTAGCGGGAGAGTCCATGAAATACATGCTACAACCATTAGCGTGTAACAATCAGATTTGAAACACAAAATTATAGAGGTTGAAAAATTAGATTTGCAATACAAGGAATTAGTGGCAAAATTACAACAAGGTAAATTGCAGCAGAAAATTGAAGGTTACAAGTTAGATAATGATGAAATTCTCATATACAGGGGCATAATTTATGTACCAAATTCTCATGATTTGAAAAATATGATATTGGGAGAAATGCATAATGCATCTTATGCTGGGCACCCAGGTTATCAAAAAACTATTGCAGTTGTCAAGAGCCAATATTATTGGCCAGGCATGAAGAAAGAAGTTGCATATTTTATTGCCAAATGTTTGGAATGTCAAAAGGTAAAAGCTGAGCATAGACACCTAGCTGGTTTGCTACAACCATTACCCATTCCTGAGTGGAAATGGGAAGTTGTAACAATGGATTTCATCACCAAACTTCCCAGAACAAACAAGAAACATGATTCTATCATGGTAGTGGTGGATAAGCTTACTAAAGATGCCCATTTTATTCCAGTTAAGCTCACTCACAAGGCAGAAAACATTAATGATGTTTATATGAGAGAAATTGATCGATTACATGGCATACCCAAGAAAATTTTGTTTGATAGAGATCCAAAATTTACCTCAAAGTTTTGGAAGGGATTATTTAATGGATTTGAAACAAATTTGAATTTTAGTACAACTTATCATCTAGAATCAGATGGAAAAATAGAGAGGGTGAATCAAGTGATTGAGGATATGTTGAGGATGTATGTGATGTATAAACCATAAAAATGGGAAGACTACCTACACTTGGTAGAGTTTTCTTATAACAATGGGTACCAAGCATCTCTAAAGATGAGCCCATTCGAGGCACTTTATGGTAGAAAGTAAAACACACCAGTAAGATGGGATAACCCAGCAGATAAAGCAGTGGTTGGGCCAAATTTTCTTATGGAAATGGAGGAGCAAATGATAAAAATAAAACAAAATTTAAAGGCTGCCCAAGATAGGAAGAAAATGTATGCTAATAAGAGCGGAACTCACAGGGAATTTAAAGTTGGGGACCATGTATTCTTGAAAGTGAAGGCCAATAGAAGCTCCCTGAAGTTGGGAAATTGTTCCAAGTTGGCAGCTCGCTATTGTGGGCCATTTGAAATCCTAGAGAGGATCGGTCCAGTAGCTTCTATGATTGCATTGCCTGCATCTATGTCTATTCATATTGTATTCCATGTATCATTGCTCAAGAAATATATACCTGATGCTAATCATGTTATTGATTGGAATGTGATTTAGGTGGAGCAAGAAGGTGCTATCCAAGTGCATCTGGTATGCATTCTGGACCGAAAAATCAAACATCTCTGAAATTGAACCATAGGGCTTGTAAAGGTCCAATGGACTTGGTACAGTCCTGAGGACACTACTTGGGAGAATGAGGATGCAATGTGGGCAGAATACCCGCATCTTTTTGAGGATTTTTGAAATTTTTGTTGTATATGTGTACATGATGCACTGAGTGTTGATTAAGGTTGGTTGTCATTGATGTCAACCCTTGAAGATAGCCCCGCAACACAAAGGTTTGGGTAATGGACCCAATATTGTTTGATTTAAAGATGAATCATTATTGTCTTGTCATGGTTGATAAGAAGTAAAGATGGATGAACTCCAAAGTGGTCCCCTTATGGTGAAAGCCCTCACAGGAAGACACTTTGTGGAGTAAGAGAACCCATGCTTAATTATGGAATAATGAGATGAAGTAAAATCAATTTTCTAGGTAAAATATCCTAGATCGATAGTGCTTGTCATTCCATTTCCGGTGCTATGTGGAACATCACATCTCCTCACGGTTAGAGAGTTATGGCCATGAGAAGTTGGAGACCCCAGGTTTGGGTAATGGACCCAAGTTTGTTTGATGGATAAAGGTATGAGTTATGATATATTTTCAGATAATACTATCTATATGGATAGTACATGTCATTCCATTTCTGGTGGTATGTGGAACGTCACATAACTCCTCACGGTTTGAGAGTTATGGCCTTACGAAGTTGGAGGACCCTCATATGTCCTCTAGAAGTCCCAAAAGCTCAAAGTAGTCAAAGTGGTTTAAGAGATTTTAAAAGGTAAATAATAAAGTGAAGTAATGAGTGTATTATAATTCAAAGTTAATACAAAATAAATTATTTCAATAATAAATTTAATAGAGAAATTAGAAGTGGGTTAACCCTAAAATAAGGAAAGTGGGGCCAAGTGACCTAGAAGATGTTTTTAAGGAAGCTACTTGGAGAGTATAAATAAGAGGCAAGGCTCTCTCATTTTAATAACAATTGAGACTATTGAATATCTATAGGTTTCTGAGGTAACCAAGGATATCTAAGATAAAATTCCGAGGGAAGGTGAAGAAAAGAAGGCCGAAATGCAAGGAAGGATAAATTCTTTTGATGGTGTTTTCTAAGGTGTTTTGGGTAAAAACGTCATAACTTCTTCATAAAAGATCAAAATTCAGTGAAACCAAATGTGTTGGTTAGGGTACAGTATGTAGTATGCTGTTTAATAGTTTCAAATCAATTCAACAAATATTCCGTGCGGGACACGCTCTACAAGGCCGCTCTCTAGAATAAGCCAGAATTCAGCAAGGTATGCCATTTTTGCTATAAATCCTTTTATGAGAGGTTCCAAGTAGTGACACCAGGAGGAATTTCATTAAACACAATGAAGAATTTTTTTTATCAGTTTCATATATTTATACATTACATGTACAAAGTTATGATTATTTCAATTTAGGGTTGTTGACTAATCCAAAACTAGGCATGTGAGACTAAAGAAAAGTTTGATGAAAATGATAGTCTCCTGTTGTTGAAGTTAAGGAAGGTTTGCATGAATGTGATCATATACACCAGGTCTATTATAGAGCTACAAATCATATTTGGATGATTAAATTGATGAGGGATTTTGGTTGAGGTACATGTTGAGTACATGGTTGAGACAAGTAGTTGATGAGTTAGCACAAACATGAGGTGTATAGTTGATGATGTTGGTACATATTGATGAGTCATAGTTGATGAGTAGTTGAAACATGATTGGTACATACTTGGTACATGGTTGGATGCACTTGTTTATGGTACAAGTTTATTACATGTTATTTGGTATAGGTTGGTGCATGGTTGATGCACTTGTTTATGGTACAGGTTGATTACAAGTTGAGGTACAGGTTGATGCATGGTTCAGATTTATTGGTACAGGTTTACATTGGTATATCTCACAGTGATAGGTTGACAATGGTTCCATCATTCTACTTCTACTTCAGGGTGGCAGGACGGGGCAAGGACAGGTGGTTGTAGCTAGAGAACATAGGGGGTTGTAGGCTCCTTCTAGTTGTATCTAACGAATTGGGGATTTGGAGCTTCCCTCATGTTGTAGCCTAAAAAATTAGGGGGTTGGAGCCTCCTTCCATTTGCAGCTGCAAAATAAAGGAAGTTGGTGCTTCCAATGAATGCAATTCTTCAAGACATATAAGAAAAAAACATTTCGTGGTTTTCTCCCGATTTGGGTTTCCACATAAAACACTGGTATACTGTGTATGTGTATGTTTGTTCATTTTTTCATTGCACATTTACTTTGAAGTTATTGGATTATAATGCTTCATTGATATAACACTTGGATTATATGGTTAAAAATGATTAAATTGCTCTATTACCGATTCACCCCCCCTCTCAGTAATCCAACAATTGGTTTCAGAGAAGGTTCCTTCAGAAATCAGTTTAACCACTGAAAGGTAGATCATGGAGAGTACCAACTCATATAAAAATGGAATACCACAGTTTGATGGACAAAAGTATGCTTTTTGGAGCATAAGGATGAGGACATATATACATGCACAAGAATTTCAAGTTTGGCAATCAATTGTAGACAGATACACAACACCAATAGTTCCACCAACAAATGACAAAGTAGTAAATCTCAGTGAAAATAATTCCAAAGCCACAAATGCACTTTTGAATGGTCTCAGTGATACAATATTCACCAGAGTTGCACACTGTAAATCCATTAAAGAGATTTGGGACAAGCTTCAAAATATTTATGAAGGAGATACAAAATTCAAAGCAGCAAAGCTTTAGACTTATAGAGGTCAGTTCAAACAACTAAAAATGAAGGAAGATGAATATATCACAACCTACTTCTTACGAGTCGATGAAACAATGAATGCAATCATAGGATTGGGAGAAGAAATTGAAGAATCTGTAATTGTTTAAAAGATACTAAGATTTCTTCCTATGAGATTCAACCCTAAGATATCAACACTAGAAGAAAGATCGGATCTGGACTCAATAAGCATGGACGAACTGCATGGAATCTTCACAGCATATGAAATGAGAACTGAGCAGGAAAATCCAAATTTAAAAGAAGCAGCCTTCAAGGCATCCAAAAGATCAAAGCAAAAGAAAAGTGAACAAGAAGAATATAACATCAACAGTGACACCTCTAAAGATGATGAAGAAGTGGCCAACTTCATCAAAAGACTGAACAAGGGAACCAACGGTAGGTATAGAGGTAAGCTCCCTTTAATTTGTTTTAATTGTGATGGAATTGGTCATTTTGCTAACAAATGTCCTCATAAGAAAAAGAGAAATGATGAAGGTTACTCAAAAGGAAAACACACATATAAAGACAAAACAACTACAAAGAAAGTTTTCAAGAAAAGCTTATACACCAAAGAAGACATCTAATCATCAGATGAAGATGAAGTCAGTGACAATGAGATAGGAAGAGTTCTATTCATGGTAGTAAAAGACTCTGACAAATAAGACTTCGAAGAAGAATATGAAGAAGCTGAAGAAGAATGTGAAGAAGTCGAAGAATAAATTGAAGAGGCAGAAGTTGACTATCGAGAAGAATTAATGTATGCCATAGAAGTTATCAGAAGAGAAAAGAAGAAAAACAAGAAACTACAAGTAGAACTAGACAAGAAAAATGACACTCGAGAACTAGAACAAATGATCACAAAATTGAAGGTTCAAATATAAGAAGATAAAAGAATTGAAGAATCACTCAAAGAACAACTAGAAGAAAAGGACAAGATCATTGGAAACTTGGAAGCAGAGGTTGCCACACTAAGAAATGATATTCAAAATAAAATTATGCAGAATAGCTCAAAAGTTCTGGATGACATTATCAGCAGTAAAAAATCTCATCTTGACAAGTCCGAACTTTGATACAATCAGACAGAAAAGGGATCAAGCTCCAAAACAATAGAGCAAGAAACAAATCCAAAGAGCTATGCAAAAACAATCAAAGAGGATAGGAAGATATACAAGGAAGATTACAGGGACACTCCTCCAGCAAGAAGATTCAGATTTCAGAATCAACAAGAGATAGATAGGCCCCAAAAAGAAGAAGGATTCATAAGAGAACCTCCTTTCAGAAGATCTTCAACTCCCAGGTATCAAACTATATTTTTTGGTTTATGTTATGCATGTAATAATTTTGGACATAAAGTTGTGAATTGCAGAGCTAACAACAGGAACAACAACTTTGAGAGTTATACATAAATGGATTATTCAGGGAGACCTAGTGACACACAAAGAAGAAGTTACAATAGGTTTGAACCTTCGAGCACTGAAGTGGAATGTTACAAATGTAACAATTTTGGACACATGGCCAAGGATTGCATAATGACAGTCCCTCCTAAATAACCTCAACAAAATAACAACAATCACAGACAAGAACCTCAGAAAATGACATGGATAAGAAAGCAAGATCAATATAACAATGAAGAATGCACAATCTCTCTACAAGCTAAGAAGAAGAAACACAGTTGGTATGTTGACAGTGGATGTTCAAAACACATGACAGGTGATAAAGACACATTTCTTACATTACGAAAAGAAAAAAATGGATCAGTCTCCTTCGGAAATGATAATTCATCCAAAATCATTGGAGAAGGCACAATCCAAATTGGGAACAAGAATGAAAAGGCACAAAATGTTCTACTGGTAGAATATATGAAACATAATCTTCTAAGTGTGATTCAAATGTGTGACCAAGTTCATAAACTTACTTTCGATTAAGAAAAGTGTGAGATAAGAAAAGAAGGTTCAGGGAAATTGGTTGGTACAATTGCAAGAACTTCAAACAACATATATGTGTTAAGTGAAATTGGAAATGAAAAGTGTTGTCTAGGAAAGGAAGATGAAAGTTTTCTATGGCATAGAAGAATGGGTCACATGCATTTTGATAACCTTGTCAAAGTGAGAAAAAGAGAAGCAGTCAGAGAAATTCCCCAGATCACGAAACCAACCAACACTTTATGCAAGCATTGTCAACAAGGAAAGAAAACAAAGACCAGGTTCAAATCAAAGGAATATTCAACAACAAGACCACTGGAAATTGTGCACACTGATCTAGTTGGAACAACTACAACAAAGGGCTTAAAAGGTGAAAAATACTTTATGTTATACTTTAGGTGAAAAAAGGTGAAAAATACTTGAAAAATACTCTTCCTATCCAATCCTGCGATATCCAAGATTGTGAGATGGTTATAGCTCCTTCCCTTGTCAGCGCCCTCCGCGCGCGACCACCGGATAGGCTTCCCACTAGCGCTTCTTTCCTTTCGCCACTTCGCAAGTTGAAAGGTTGGGATTTCGTCCCCTTATCTTATGAACCCCCGAGACATGAAAAGTCAACAGGGTGTTGAATCTCTTCAATGAACAACGTGTGTCCGCTTGTCTATTCCACGGGGCCAACTTGCGATTCTGCCATGTGTCCCTTACGCTCCACTTCGCACTTCACCACTTTGTTCCCCGAAGTGCTGTCTCCTTTATATCAAGACACCCGAAGTGCCGATATCCCAAACTCCTCGATGCACCTAAGTGTCGAACTATCGAATTTTGACACGTCGTCTGCGCAGTCCCACAACGAAACTTCTTTCCCTTTCGAGACTTCGCCTTTCCCAACCTAGAGTACCCAACTTTTGGGATCTCACCTCGCGAACCTCTGAGTTCGTGAGATCTCTATATATCTACCACCTGTCCTCCCCAGATGGACGACTCCGATCCACTCGCCACTCGCTACTTGCCTTTCACAACTTCGCGAAACTTGATGCAAAACCTTCGACCCTTCAACTCATGAAACCCTGAAATGAGATTTTGCAAGTGATCCAACGACCCTGGATGACTTGGATCCTACGGGCTTGATTTCTTATGAGCTTACACTTGAGGAAAGATCATCATAATGTACCTTCTTCTCGGCAAGATCTGACGGCTCTTGTGACTTCGCGAATTATTCTCAAATAATTCTGACCATCCATTTCTTCCTGGACAATTCCTACAAATTTAACCAACTATTTCTCCGCGAAACTTACCTGCCTGCAACACAAACTTTCTATGCCTCCTTTCAATGCCTCAAGGTACCAACCTTTTGTGATTTTCTTCAACAACTGCAAATACCCTATCCCTCCTGAGCTTTCTCCAACTCCGAGTCTTAAAGAAGACTCCCTCACACACTCCTTGCGGTGAATCCTTCAATTACTTCAAAGAGTTGAAGTCCTTCGACTCTGTGCACTCCCTGGAGCAGTAGTCCTTCAACAATTTCTCAGGTTCACAAACTCTGAGAGTTTACTCAGCCTGCGCACACCTTGCATGGCTCCTATGCTCAAATTTCACTTCTGCAAGAATGAGAACAATTGTTATCCCTCCTAAGATTTTTAGAGATGAACTCTGACTTCTGTCAACGCACTCCTTGCGGACAAACTTCACTGCACTCCTTGTAGGAATTTTACTCACTGAGGCAGAGAAACAATTGAAACTCATTCCTTACTCTCCCTCCCAGATTTCAAACATTTAAGAAGAAATCATACACACATGGCATAAATAACAAATGCATGACAGAAGGAGTAAAACATTCATGAGCATAACATTTAACACTGCATACAAATAGAATATATGAGAACCATGAGTTTGAATCAAGTCTTTTTGTATTAATCCATAACTTCTGTACATGGAATTCTTCTACACAACTCTCTGCTTCTTCTCTTCTCTGCTCTATCTTGCCAATCATGTTACAACTATACAATGAGGGTGTCTATATCCCATTTCCCTCTTGCGCTCTAAAACTGTCTAATCTAGAATTAAATTCTATCTACCTACATTCATTAAGCGGATTGCTCAAGGTCCTTTTACAATAATACAAGCATGCCTCCACTTAATGACTTCATTAATATTTCAAAACATTTTCAAAAAATGTGCTCGGTGCTTTTCCAGCTGTCTCTTATCTCCGCACTATCTTGCTGATGTCTATGCTTGCACAGCCTTGTGATGCTCCTGCATCATACTCCCTCTCTTAGAAATTTTCATGGGCTCCTGTCCATGAGCTCGTGCATGGTCTGTCCATGCTTCTGGATTTTTTCTTCATTCTCCCAGCTGGCATCTTCAACTAGATGGCCCTTCCACTTGACCAAGTATTCAAAGTATTGCTTTCGCATGGTCCTCTTACCAACTCTTTTTTCCAGTATGCGCTCCATCTGCGGCTTTTCTACAACTGGCATTTGTTTTTTCCACTAAATCTCTGGCTGTTCACTACCTGCTTCTGCTTCCTCATCTTTGTAAGGGTACAAATATGAGACATTGAATATCGGAGAAATTCCAATCCCATCGGGTAATTCAATCTCATATGCATTCGCCCCAAATTTCTTTAAGACCTTACATGGTCTGATTTTCTTCATCTTTAGTTTATTATATGTTCCACTTGGGAACCTTTCCTTTCTCAAATGTGCAAGGATCAAATCACCAAATTTGAACTTAAGTTGTCTCCTATGTTGATCTGCCCTGCATTTATATTCTTGGCTCAAATGTTGCAATCGCTCCTTCACCTAGCTGTGAAGTTCCTTCATTGCCTCTGTGAAATCTTCTGCACTAGCGCTCCTAGTCGTAATCTATTCTGAATCCCTCAGCTCAGAAATTCCTCTTGGCTGCATGCCATAAACAATTTGAAATGGACTTTGTCCTGTGCTCCTATTAAGCGAGTCATTATAAGCAAACTCCACCTATGGTAATATGTTGTCCCATTGACTTTGGTGTTCTGTCACCAAGCTCCTCAGCAAGTCTCCCAAACTCATGTTCACGACTTCTGTCTGCCCATCCGTTTGAGGATGATAAGATGAACTAAATGACAAGTTTGTTCCCATATTTTTCCATAAGGTTTTCTAGAAGTGTCCTATGAACTTGGTGTCTCGATCCAAACCTATGCTCCTTGGTAAGCCGTGAAGTCGAATGACTTCTTTGAAAAACAAGTTCGCAATGTGAGTTGCATCACTGGTTTTCTGACATGGAATGAAATGTGCCATTTTGGAAAATCTATCCACTACCACAAAGAATGAGTCAAACCCTCTTTGTTTTCTTGGCAACCCCAATATGAAGTCCATGCTGACTGCATCCCACGACCTGTCAGGTATGGGTAACGGCTGATATAAGCCTGCATTCTATCTCTTTCCTTTTGAATGCTGAAATTTTTTACATCTATCCATGAATATTTTTACGTCTTCTCGCATTCCTAGCCAAAAATATGACTCATTCAACTTTGTGAATTCTTGTCATGACCAAAATGTCTGGCCAATCCTCCACTATGTTTCTCCTTCAGCAAATTCTCCCTCATGGAGCATTTTGGAATACAAAGATGATTACCTTTAAACAATAATCCTTCCTGGATCATGTATTCTGCCCATTGGCTTCTATCCCTGAGAATTGGATTCTCAGCTACTTCATACACCTCTTTAAAATCTAGATCATCTCTGTACATGTCCCTGAGATCATCAAAACCCAATGTTTTGACTTTGAACTCCTGCAATAGCAAACATTTCCTTCTCAAAGCATCAACAACTTTGTTAGCAGTTCCAGAAGTATGTTTAATCACAAAAGTGAAAATTTTCATATATTCAACCCATTTAACATGTCTTTGATTCAACTTCTCCTATTGAGTCACAAATTGCAATGCATGATTATCACTATACAAGACAAACTCCTTAGGAATTAAGTAATTTCTCCATTTTTTCAATGCATGAATAATATCATAGAATTCCTTATCATACGTGGAGTATCTTATCTTGGCTTCATTCAACTTCTCGCTGAAATATGCTATCGGCTTGTCTTCTTGACTCAAGACTTCCCCTATTGCAAATCCACTTGCATCACATTTTACTTGAAATGTCTTTTGGAAATCAGGCAACACCAGAATTGGTTGTTCCATGATTTTCCTTTTCAACAGATTGAAACATTTCTCAGCTTCTTCTATCCAGTGAAAAGATTTGTGCCTCTTCTTCACTGTGTCCATCATCGGTGCACTAATTCCACTGAAATTCCCAATGAATTTTTGGTAGAAACTAGCCAATCCATGAAAACTTCAAACTTCAAAGATATTCTTTGGTGACGACCAATTCTTGATTACCTCCACCTTATCTAGATCCATCCTCAACTTATCTGCAGAAATAACAAACCCCAAATAAATGAGCTCTGTCTTCATGAATGAGGATTTCTTCATGTTTATCAGCAACTTCTCTTGCTATAACCTCTTCATCACTGTAGCCAAATGTTTCATATGCTCTGCCTTTGTTTTACTGAAAATCAGTATGTCATCAAGATACACAATGACAAATTTTCCGATGAAATCCTTCAGGACTTCATTCATAAATCTCATGAAAGTACTCGGCGTGTTTGTTAAACCAAACAACATGACAATCCATTCATACAACCCTTAATTAGTCTTTAAAGCTATCTTCCATTCATCACCTTCTCTCATACGAATCTGGTGATATCCACTATTCAAATCAATCTTCGAAATTTTTTTGGCTCCACTCAAACAATCCATCAAATCATCCATCCTTGGCAATGGAAATCTGTACCTGATGGTTATCTTTTTGATTTCACTCGAGTCAGTACACATCCTCCAACCTCCATATTTCTTTAGACTGAGCACTGTCGGAACAACACACAGACTCAAGCTTTCTCTGACGAAACCTTTGTCCAACAAATCCTGGACTTGTCTTTTGACCTCTTCATTCTCCTGCAGCGTCAATCTGTACGTTGCTTTGTTTTGCAAACTAGCTCTAGGTATGAGATCAATTCAATGACTTATACTTCTAATTGGTGGCAACGAACGAGGTAGTTCGTCCACTACTATGTCAGCTAACTCTTCCAGCAGTTCCTGAACCTCTTCTGGTAAATCATCTACCTTTGTGCTGGTTAAAACAATCTTTGGCTTCCTGAACACAATGAATTGTGGTTCCTCCTCCTTCTTAACCTCTGTAAGAAGTTCCTTACCACTCATGAGAAGTACAGTGTTGCTTACTTCAGGTTTCACCTCCTTATCTTTGATTGAAAGCAACATGTGAATTCTCCCATTCTTCTTTAGGGTGTATGTGTTCTTCCTCCCATCATGAATCACATTTCTGTCATATTTCCATGGTCTACCTAGCAATAGATGACAAACATCCATGGGAATGACATCACAGAGTATTTCATCTTTATACCCTCCTATTTTAAACTCAACTAAATATTGCTTAGTGACATTTACCTGATGTCCTTTTTGCAACCACGAAACTCTGTATGGGCTTGGATGATCAATCATCTCCAGCTCCAGTTTTTCTACCATCTCTGTTGAAACAAGATTATCCATGCTATCACTATCTACAATAACTTTACATTTCCAGTATTTGGTTTTGCACGCAGTCCGAAAAAGTTTGTTTCTTTGGACTGAACTCTCCACCTCCTTCTCTGGTGTCAAAAGAGCTTTTCGCATCATCAACGATATTCTACCTTCAACATCCTCTACCTCAACATTTCACCTTTGTGCTTCGGCAATGTGAGTCTCTCCTTCCTCTTTCTTCTTGTCTAGACATTCATAAGACTTGTGTCCGACCTTTCTGGACGTGAAGCATTTTATCACTCCACCTCTTCCTCTTCCTCTACCTCTAGTACGAGAAAAAATGTTGTTATCATCATACTCTCCTTTCTGATCAGCATACTGCCTTCTTTGTGAGCTTCCACCTCTCTTAGTTTGAGTCTGAGGTTTCTTCTAGTCTTCCTTGGGTTTCTAATTTCTATCCTGACCCACTGATTTGCCTCTGGCTTGACTTCTGCCTCGACTCTTTGACCTTGTTTTTGGCTCAGCTTCTTTTCTACTTTTAGAGCCATTTGATAAGCATCTTCCACCGTTCGGATGGTCATCATGCTCATATCATCCTGAATTTTGTATCTCAGGCCATTCATATACCTAACAACCTTTTCATCATTACTTTCACGATGACCTTCTCTGATGTTCAGCCTGTAGAACTCTTCAGTGTACTCCTTTACTGACATCAACTTCTATCTCAAATTCTGCATTCTCCGAAATAGAGTAATTTGGTAATCCATGTGAATGAATTTTTCTTTCATCTTTCCAATCATCCTATCCCAACTCTTGATTTTCTGCTTACCTTGGCAGCGTCTGTCAGCTTGCAGTTCATTCCACCACAATGTTTCATGTCCTTTAAGTCTCGTGACAACATGTTTGACCTTCTTGTCTTCTTCAACATCTTCATAGTCAAAATATGTGTCTAGAGCTCTAATCCAGTCTAGAAGCTCTTCAACATCCAAGTTTCCCTCATAAACTGGAATGTCCATTTTGTCTCTTGCACTCATTATTGCAACATCTCTAATCAAGCGTTCATTTGCTGCATCTTCTGTTGAAATTTCTTCTTCTTCATGTCTAACATCATCTTCACTTTTGGACTCACTAACATCTCCAATATTAGCAGTGCACCTTTGTTTTATTTCCACATCCATGAGTCTGGCGCGAATGTCATGCAGATCTCTTTCCACTTCTGGATTCTGCACCTGCCTACCCCTTCCTTCTGAAATTTTCCTTTCCTCTGGTGGATCGGGTGTTTTCCTATCTCTTCTCCTCGATGACATGGCTGAAATTCCTTCTCGCTTTTCCTGCCTGAAATATACAACAAGAATCAAGCTTTGATACCAGATGGTGCAGACCCACTCGACCCTTAGGTCGAGGATCCACTTACAGGATTATTCTTCGTTTCCCTTTGAGCCGGATCAGCTCTTTCAATTCCATTCTTGAATCTTCTTTCTTTTGATCCACAGGTCCTTTCGGAAGCTTCCCTGGCACAAACGACACTAGGTGCAAGCTCCCCCTTTTTCGCGTAACCATCGGCTATGACCAAGGCCTAAACTAAAAGGCACTTGTCACAACTCACCTCTCATGATTTCGTGAGTTGAGACTCTCGACTCTTCCTGTCCAATCCCATGTTATCTGAGATCGCAAGACGGGTATAACTCCTTCCCTTTTCAGCACCCTTCGCGCATGACCACTGGCTAGGCTTCCCACTAGCACTTCTCTCCTTTCGGCACTTCACAAGTTGAAAGGTTGGGCTTCCATCCCCTTATCTTACGAACCCCCAAGACACAAAAAGTCAATGGGGTGTTGACTCTCTTCAATGAACAATGCGTGTCCACCTGTCTATTCCATGGGCCCACCTTGTGATTCTGCCACATGTCCCTTACGCTCCACTTCGCACTTTGCCACTTCGCTCCCCGAAGTGTTGTCTCCTTTATATCATGACACCTGAAGTGCCGAGATCCCAAACTCCTCGATGTACCTAAGTGTCAAACTGCCGAATTTTGACATGTCGTCTACGCGGTCCCACAGCGAAACTTCTCGCCCTTTCGGGACTTCCCCTTTCGCAACCTAGAGTACCCAACCTTTGGGCTCTGACCTCGTGAACCTCCGAGTTCACGAGATCTCTAGATATTTTCCACTTGTCCTCTCTGGATGGACAACTCTGATCCACTCGCCACTCACTACTCGCCTTTCGTGACTTCGCGAACCTTGATGCAAAACCTTCGACCCTTCAAGTCACGAAACCCCAAAATGAGATTTCACGAGCGATCCAACGGCCCTGGCTGACTTGGATCCTACGAGACTGATTTCTTCTGAGCTTACACTTGAGGAAAGCTCACCATAACGTACGTACTTCTCTGTAAGATCTGACAGCTCTTGTGACTTCACGAATTCTTC
Source organism: Picea sitchensis (assembly GCA_010110895.2). NCBI lineage: Eukaryota > Viridiplantae > Streptophyta > Pinopsida > Pinales > Pinaceae > Picea > Picea sitchensis. The sequence goes on along the minus strand of SNQJ01S0105801.1, from coordinate 25,052 downwards.
TCAAAGAATTCCGACCGTCCATTTCTTCCTGGACAATTCCTGTGAATTTAACCAAGTATTTCTCCATGGAACTTACCCGCCTGCAACACAAACTTGCTACTCCTCCTTTCAACGCCTCAAGGAACCAACCTTATATGATTTTTTTTGACAAATGCAAAGAGCATATCCCTCCTGATCTTTCTCCAACTCCGAGTCTTAAAGAAGACTCCCGCACACACTCCTTGTGGTGAATCCTTCAATTACTTCAAAGAATTGAAGTCATTCGACTCTGCGCACTCCCTGCAGTAGTATTCCTTCAAAAATTTCTTAGGCTCATAAACTCTGAGACTTTACTCGACCTGTGCACACCTTGCACGACTTCTGTGCTCAACTTGCACTTCTGCAAGAATGAGAACAATTGTTATCCCTCCTGAGCTTTTCAGAGATGAACTCTGACTTCTGTCAACACATTCCTTGTGGACAAACTTCACTGCACTCCTTGCAGGAATTTTACTCACTCAGGCAGAGAAACAATTGAAACTCATTCCTCACTCTCCCTCCCAGATTTCAAACATTTAACAAGAAATCATACACACATGGCATAAACAAGAAATGCATGACAGAAGGAGTAAAACATTCATGAGCATAACATTCAACAATGCATACATAGAGAATATATGAGAACCATGAATCTGAATCAAGGATTTTTGTATTAATCCAGAACTTCTGTACATGGAATTCTTCTACACAACTCTCTGCTTCTTCTCTTCTCTACTCTATCTTGACAATCGTGTTACAACTATACAATGAGGGTGTCTATATCCCGTTTCCCTCTTGCGCTCTAAAATTGTCTAATCTAGAATTAAATTCTATCTACCTACATTCATTACACATAAAGGCTCCTATCTACTATGGATGAGAGTGGATCACTCAAGGTCCTTTTACAATAATACAAGTATGCCTCCACTTAATGACTTCATTAATATTTCAAAACATTTTCAAAAAATGTGCTCGATGCTTTTCCAGCTGTCTCTTATCTTCATGCTGTCTCGCTGTTGGCTATGCTTGCATGCCCTTTTGATGCTCCTGCATCAATTCACCTCACAAAGATCTTACCGATCTAAGTAGAATTGTAAGTACGAGGCATGAGAACTACAGAACTACCATAATAAGAGAGCCAAGAGCCAAATATTTGTGGACGTAGCCTAGGGAGGGGGTGAACCATGGTAATACCTATGTAATGTGATGAATGCATGCACATCTCTATTTACTTTTGTTAGTTAAATGACGAATGCAATGAATGAATGAGTTATTATACTATTTAATTCTTTGTTGTTGCACTATTAAATCCCGAAGGTCATATAACAATAATTTGTAATAAAAATCATAAGTAATGGCTCAAAATGCAGACCCTCTATCTCCTACTCAATCCTAGGCTATAAACATCTGAGTCTTATAGCCACCCCTAAAATCTATCTTAGGTGAGACCGCGCAGTGCATTTTGTGTGCTGTGTTGCCTTCTGGTTCACTAGAAGGGCCGATAGTTTAGGCTTTGTTGGTACCCTAAAAGATACAAACCTCGGGTCAATAACGTAGAGCTATTCGGTAGGTAAAAATCAACAAATGGTTCTATTTTCAGCTGTAAGAGGAACAAGAAAGGGCTAATTAGATGAGAGATAACACATGTGGAAAAAAAATGAGCGAAACTAGACGACCGTTGAGTCACTAGAAGGGAATGTTGAGACCATGGAACCCCATGAAAGCATAAATCGAAGGCTGGTTGAGAACTAAAGAGCTAGAGTTTGCCCAGAAAGATAGTAGAAACCCTAGCCTGGCACCTCACAAATATCTAGACAAATACATGTTTACGAATTTACACGAAGTCTTTTTCTGTGATTTTCCTCAGCTATTGCAGGAGTGGATATTAAGGTTCAAATATAACCACGGGAAAAACCGGATCTAACAGCTAGATTGGAACCCAATATAGATTGACCAGTTACAACAAGTGAACAACAAATTCACCCGCTCAGTTGACTTTTAGCTTGATAGTATTGTGGCAGGCTTCATCACATAATTTGCAGTTGACACAATGAAGTCATACAACATGACATAGCATGAATTTCTACACAGACCTCATGGAAGGTACATTCAATCACTGTATACTTCAATTAAAATGATGCATATAACAAAGGTGTAATGACGATGGAAGCAAACAACTAAACTTCCCTGCGTGCATGGGGGAAGGGGGGAAGCACTGATAGAGGGAAGGATAAATGGATGAAGGAGACGATAAAGGAAAGAAGGAGGAGGAATTCTTGGACCCGATTTTGATGGACGACGACTACCTTAAGTGGATCTTGGTGTCACCTGGAATGACGCGTAGCAGAGTACCCTACCAATATAATGTGAATACCAAGAAAATATCCATAGCCACGAGGGAGGGATTGGAAAGCGATGAAGAAGAGGTAGAGGATCTCTGGGCTGTGGAGCAAATTGAGGAAATCCTGCACGCAACCTATGAGAGGAAAACAAGAGGTCCAAGAATAGGAGGAGAAGATAGCCATCCTTCGATATTAATGTCAGTGTGGAACCCATAAATACATGTACAACTAATACACCAAAGATAACATCACCATTTAGAAAACTGAAGTTTGGGGGAAGTTCGATAGCGAGAAGCACATCTACCACATGAGCAATAACTGGAGGAGCTAGTTTAGGTAGTACTAGTCAACTATCCACACCACGTGATGGAGGTAGAAATTCAGTATTTAGAATGGCAAGACATGAACCCACAATTAGATTACTAGAATTTCGAGGAGAAGTAGCAGAAGACCCGGAGAAGCATTTGTTCATTTTTGCAAAGATCTAGGAGGAAAAACAGATCATGGATGAAGATACCAAACTTGCGTAGCTAGCGATCATGCTAAGAGACCGCACACTGGATTGGTACATGAGTCTAGAAACAAATAATTCTCCTGGGACGACGAGGACATTGGTAGACATCAAGAAGCTACTGATTAATGAGTTCTAGAAGCCAAGCTCATAGGACCAGTACTTGAATGAAATGATCAAGATCAGATAGAAACCAGGAGAATTTGTATGGGAGATTGACCAAAGATTTAAGTGATTGAAGGGAAAGTTAAAATACCTTATGATTGAGATGCAGCATCGACATCTGTTTGTCAACTCACTACTCCCACACCTAAAATACCCCTTACAACAATAGAAGTTTCAGACGTAGGCCAAGGTGCTACGGGCAACCTTGCAGCTGGAAGAGAACCAATACTAGCAGATGGACCCGACCATTGAAGAATTGAAGGAGGATTTGAAGAACCTCAGATTTTAGTTGAATTAGAACAAGAACAAGGACAAACGAGAAGATTTTTGGTGCACCACACGCAGGACAAAAGGACACCACAAGAACAAATGTCCAACATTCATGCAATATATGGAAACAGGCATGCCAAACCCACTCCCACAGGGAGGATTATGGTGTGAAATATGAAAGAAACCGAGCCACGACCCTCATCACTGCACGATGATGCATAAATACCAGATAGTTCCTAAGAATTCTTATTGCACTTTTTGTAAGTCCATAGGCCATGATGACAAAGATTGCAAAATTATGGAGCTAATGTAGGAGAGAACATCAAACACCTATAGGGTACAGGCCGAAATGATGATTGGGCAAGCAACGCCACAGTTCAATCAAGCCCCAGCTCCATACAAAAATACACAACCATAGTACAAACCGACGCAACCCCAGTATAATACCGTGTAGTAAAACCATGCACCACCATATAACACGTCGAGAGGGGATAGAGCAGGATATCGAGGAGGAGGATGAGCCAGAGGAGGCTTTGGATGTGGAAGAGGACCAGTCACATGTCATAATTGTCAGCAACTGGGACATTATGCAAGGGAATCACCACTGTCACCAACAACTTGTATGTACTGTCATGCAACGGATCATGAGACAGAGGAATGCCCGACACTCTTAGTAAAGATCTAGGAAAAAAGGAACCAGAACAACTAGAATGTTCAATGGATTTCAGCTGAAGCAAGGGAGGATGGACGAAATATCAACATAGTCACCTATGGAGGAACGAAGATAGAAAATGACACAACCCGATGAGAACCTGCATAGAACCATTGGGTAAGGAAGAACACCGAACTAAGGAAGCAGTTCGATGTGCCCAAAGAAAAGGAGACTTTTAAGGAAGCCATACAAGAATTTTAGAAGAAGGACACAACACTAACTTCCACTATGCAACCAACCCACGAAGCACCAGAATACGAAAAGCCACCATTATTGGATCATACAAAAGGAATGTCACTTAAGGGACAAGTAAGTACTTTCAAAGACTTTTTGCAGTCATGCATCAAAATATTAAGTGACTCTTCATCTGTGAAAATATTGCAAAACATATTAGAGAAATGTAGCAACGAGACAGAACAAAAGCTAGAACCAAAGATTGTCAGTCACCTACACACAAGGAGAAGAAGAAGTAGGGAATTCAAATTGAATGCCAACATTGGGGATTTCAATATGGGAGATATCATACTAGACCTAGGATCCTAAGTAAATGTACTACCCAAGAAAAACTGGCAATGCATGGGAGAACCAACCTTGGGATATTCAAATGTCCAATTAAAACTAGCGAACAAGCACAAAGTCCTACCAATCAGGAGGCTGAAGGGCATAATGGTAGATCTTGATGGTGTGCACACCAAAGAAGATTTTGAAGTCATCGAAATAGTAGATGGCACAACACCATACCCGACAGTACTTAGTCTGGATTGGGCATTTGAAAACTAGGCCATAATTAATTTGAAGACAAGAAAAATGACATTTCAATCTGGAGATTACAGGGTTATAGCACCATTAGAACCATTAGAAGGGGAAAGGTTCATAAAACTCACTTTCCTAGACTTAGAGGAAATTGGCTAGTTGTATAGAACAAATGCACGTGAGGAGGATTATGTAAACCCAACTGCAGACGGGGTACTCAGTTGGCATAGTATTACTTCACGTGCTACGGATTTAGACACCAGATTATAAAACTAGCAGTAGAGACTACATGAAGCATCCACGAGAAGATGTGCAAGAATAGACCGTTCAATACGATGTCTAGGCATAGAAATCCCAGAACCACCCAGTTTCCATGGAATTAATGATTTGGAAACATTCTTGACACAATATGAAGATGAAGTATTAGAGAACTAGAGGCTACTAGCACTGGAATTAACACTCAAGGCCACACCCACCAGATGGTGGGGTGCAAACAAGGAGACCATCACAAGCTGGTACAAATGTAAGAGGCTACTGTGCATAAGGTTTGGCGCAGCACATAAAAACAACAAACAACAAAAATATGAAGGATTAGGGACACCAATGAAACACTTAATGGAGTGTAAAATGCTATAGAAATTGACACCACCAAAGGAATGGCCTCACCACTTTATTCATACATTAGAAGTGTTGGAGTTACTTCACACAAACCTAGGATTTATTTTTCCTAAGGTTTTTCATTGTTTATTAGTCATAATTAGTCATTATCCAACCTCCTATATTTTAGGGGAGAATATTTCACCCGGAGAATATTCTCTTTCAGTTGACACTTTAGTTTGACTAGTTGAGTTGAGTTTAGATGTTGCATTGGTTTTTTCACCATGCAACATTGGGATCATCACCAACTCACTACTCTTTGTTCAGCCAGTTAACTGAAGACTAGTTGGCTAGTTAACTCAGCAAGGTGGCAGTTCACTCTCGTAACTTCCTAAGAGACTAGACTAGGTGGCAATTTACTCTTGTAACTATTGGTGTGTGTCCAGATCAATCTAGACCACCACTATGGATCATTAGTTACTCATGTATCCTATATATATTGTAAATTATTCACTCTTTGAGTGTGGAATACGGTTAATGAGAATTCTTCCATTCTTTCTCTCCTTCTTCTTCTTTCTCCAATTCTCTCAGCAAATGTGTGTATTATTGTTTAACTAGATCTATTATGTGTAGGTTCAACACATTTACATGGTATTAGAGCCAACAGACTGCTAAGCAAAAGCTACACCAAAATTTTTTTGCAGGTACAAAAGATTGAAGACAACAAAAAGATGGATTATTCGCCGGAAATACTTCTCACGCCTCATAACTATTTGGAATGGAAGCCAAAGATTCTGATTCTGCTCAGATGTAGAGTCTTGTACCAAATAACTATGGCAATAGAAGTAGAGCCTGATTCTGTCGATGAGAAAAATGACTTTCTCAATAGACAAGATATGGCCATAGGATGTATCCTCTATTTTATTTCTCATGAAATTCTCCATCAAGTATATGATGACTCACAAGAATTCACTCCAAATGACTTATGGAGTAGATTGGAGGTTTTATTTGGGAATAAGGAAGAATGCATGCAAAATGTTGACAATATAGAGAATGTAGAAAAGCCATTGGAAGATAAATCATCTCAGTTTGAAGAGCCTTCTACACAAGTATCTACAAAAATTTGTATTCCATTAATTGAAGATGATGTCTACTCCATTTCAGATTTGTTTTCTGAAATTCATGTGGAATATGTATTGCATGCATCTCATGAGTCACATATAGACACTTTTGCATGCACCATGCATCATCTTAGGAGTCAAAAAGGGAGATGCTCACATGGGGCATGCGATACGATATTTTTTGAGAAACATTTGTGGAAACAAATTTGATATTTGAATTCCTCTGGGAAAATATCAAATTTAAAACCAATCATCACGGCTTGGTCAGGAAAGTGAAGTTATGCTGGTTTAAAATCAACAAAATTTAGGTGTTTTTCAGTAGGCCCGTCTGGGTTTTCAAAATTTCATCAAAATTTATTTGGATGGTATTCATTACAATAAGATAAAATTGGATATGTATGGAAATATCAAAGATGCATATACTTCATAAGATCGTCTGGAACATCACCATCTTCAACAAAATCTTCAAAGAGCACAAACTTGCCTGAGTTCTTGAGATCTTCTTTGAGTGAAGGACATGGTTGCCTAGCAGTAACTGTTCCTTCTTGTTTTATTTTATGCATTGTAATTTGAGAGGGTTTGTTCCCATGGGGTTTCCCTCTTTCCTCGTTTATTCCCGGTGGGGGGTTTTGTTCCCATGAGGTTTTCCCTCTTTCCTCGTTTATTTCAGTGTATCTTTTATATTTGGGTACCTAACATGGCCTCGTAGCCGGGACCCATTCTTTATTTTCACCATAGTGATGTTCAGGGGGGGTGTTGGAGTTACTTCACACACACCTAGGATTTATTTTTCCTAAGGTTTTTCATTGTTTATTAGTCATAATTAGTCATTATCCAATCTCCTATATTTTAGGGGAGAATATTCCACCTCGAGAATATTCTCTTTCAGTTGACACTTTATTTTGACTAGTTGAGTTGAGTTTAGATGTTGCATTGGTTTTGTCACCATGCAACATTGGGATCATCACCAACTTACTACTCTTTGTTTAGTCAGTTAACTGAAGATTAGTTGGCTAGTTAACTCAGCTAGGTGGCAGTTCACTCCCGTAACTGCCTGAGAGACTAGACTAGGTTGCAGTTTACTCTTGCAACTGCTGGTGTATGTACAGATCAATATAGACCACCACTATGGATCATTAGTTACTCATGTATCCTATATATATTGTAAATTATTCACTCTTTGAGTGTGGAATATGGTTAATGAGAATTCTTCCATTTTTTCTCTCCTTCTTCTTATTTCTCCAATTCTCTCTGCAAATGTGTGTACTGTTGTTTAGCTAGATCTATTCTGTGTAGGTTCAACACATTTACAAGAAGGAATACCAAAAAATTGGTATACATATTAGGAACTTCATAAAGGAACTACAACATGGGCGACATTGCAGCAAAACTGTACCACCACTTTCTCATTCGAGCATGAGATCCCCAACATAGATGCATCTCTGAAATGAATCAAAGGAGTCATATTCATTGAGGAGACAAAAGTAGAACAAATTACCAAAGAGAAACAACAAAATAAACAGACAGTCAAAGAACTACTGTCATGTTACCAGGTACATGAGGACATACCCGACGAAGAGAACCCACATGACATTTAGATTGCAGAAGTAGAAGGTGACATAGACGTGAAGGGACCACAAATAGAATCTGAAGTTATTTCCATGCCAATCAAGGTAAATAAAGTTAACATTGGCACAGTAGAACATCCCAAATTGGCTAGCATTGGAGACTACTTGGATGACCCAATAGTAGAAAGCATTACAGAAATGTTGTGCGAATATAATGACTTATTTCCTAGAACATTTACAGAGATGATATGTATAGCAGGCGAACTGGGAGAAAAGAAAATACCTCTCAAACCCGAAGCGAGACCGATCAGACAATGAACATATACATTGAACCCTATATATAAATATAAAGTTAAAAAGGAGATTGACCGAATGCTCGAAGACGACATAATCGAACCAGACGAGGAATCAAAATGGATAAGCCCGATGGTCGTACATGACAAGAAACAATGAAGAGGGATTGAGATATGCATCGACTTGAGGAAGTTGCATGTTGCATGCCTACACGACCCATTCCCTACACTGTTCACGGATGAAGTGCTAGAGAATGTGGGGGGACACGAAGAGTACTCATTCACCGATGGATTCTCAGGTTACCATCAGATTAAGATAGCACATGAAGATAGATACAAGACCAAATTCATGATGGAATGGGGATCTTACCAATATAAAGTGATGCCCTTTGGACTGAAGAATGCACCAACAATATTCTCCAGAGTGGTTATCACAACATTTAGAGAATTCATCCACAAGTTTCTCGAAGTATATCTGGACGACTAGACAGTCTATAGTCTATTGAAAAACCATGTAGAAGTCTTACGCTTGATGCTAGAGCTATGCAAATAGTGTCAGATATCACTAAACATAAAGAAATGCATATTTGGAACACCGTTTGGGATGCTATTGGGCCATATAGTATACAAACAAGGGATATTGTTCGATCCAGCAAAGATCACCATCATCGTTAATTCACCAGCACCGAAAATAGTGCGCAAGCTACGAGCGACGTTAGGACACATAGGATACTATCGGAAATTTATTAAAGGATATGCGTAGATCACAACACCAATGGAAAAAATGCTAAGGAAGGATACAAAATACCAAAGGAATGATGAGTGTCAACACAATCTGGATACCCTGAAGGAAAAATGGTCACTACACCGATATTGGTATTTTGAGACTGGGGAAGGACATTCCATGTGCATGTAGATGCATCAACGATAGCACTAGGAGCTATCTTAGCGTAGCCAGGAGAAGGAGACTTGGATCACCCGATAACATTTGCAAGTAGAAAACTATCCAACTCAGAACAAAACTATAACATGAAGTAAAGAGAAGGCCTAGCTATGGTTTACGCACTTCAAAAGTTCAGACACTACTTCTTGGGAAAACATTTTAATATTTTGACAGACCACTCAACCCTAAAGTACCTAGTCAACAAGCCAGTGTTGGGGGGGAGAATCTGTCGATGGTTACTGTTATTTTAGAAATTTGACTTCAAAGTAATCGTCAAACTAGGAAAACTAAATGCAGGCCCTGACCACCTATCACAGGTCACAAATGGAGAATAACCCACAAGCTTAGAAGACAACTTTCCGGATGTACAACTATTCTCAGTAGAAATTGCTGATGACTACTTCGCAGAGATCATCTAGTACCTGAGCACAAGTACTGCACTACAAGAGTATACCATTGTGCAGAAGAAGAACCTAGTAGTTGGCGCAGCTGACTATCAACTGATCGTAGGACATCTATATAAAATGGGTGTAGATAGCATTTTATGAAGGTACGTGCTTGAGCACAAATGACCAAGGCTTTTATCAGAATCCCACAAGGGATTGGTATGAGGACATTATGTTAAGCCCTAATATTGGCTCATTACCCCTTAATTGGGGCATATTATATTAGTAATGTTATTTTATTTATGTCGGCTTTAGGCCATTAGTTGTAATTATACCTCCTAGTGTCCTATATATACCAAGGAGACCTTTTCATTTTGAATCAAATTGTACTTGAACATTTAAGTGGGGTAAAAGGAGGTTGCCCCCTTGAAGAGGCTTATTATTTGAAATTATCTCTTTTTCGAGGAGTTGAGTAATTTTTATGAGGTTTTTCTATGCTATATTGATATTTGGTTCTTAACATATGGTATCAGAGCTCAAGGTCTTGGGGTTTTGCCGCTACATCTGAGACACCTTGGAATTTTTGCTATAACTATTTTTCTACAACGTTTCAGAAGGAACGGCTTGGAGAATATTTAGTAGACGGATCAATGTACGTTGGGTTAAAAATTCATCTCCTGAGACCTTATACTTTCGGAGATACAACCTGTACAAGACAGGGTTATGGAATCATCCTGAACTGAGTCATTGTGGAATTTTCGTTATAAAAACTTTTATGTAACGTTTTAGACCCTAAAATATAGAGAAAATTTATAGAAATTAGTAAGGTATCTATGGTAATAATTTCAGCTTCTGGGTCATCTTAAATTTGTAGATACACCTTGTGTAAGATAGGGTATCTGACTAGTCCTATTGACTAGTCACAAGAAGGTGTTCCAAGTAAAACAATCATAAATTATTCCTAGAGTATCCAAATTGAGTGGGAATGGTTTCATTGGACCGTGGATAGTCTTTAGTATTTTTGGTGTGAGTTTCAGAATTTTATATCAATTATTTTGTGTGGGGAATGCTATACAAGTGAGATCTTTTGGAAAGGCCAAAAATCAACAAGTTGTGGGGAAGTTACCATAAATTCCACTTGGCACATCAAATTTTAATCAGACCCATGGCATTGCAGAGAATAAATATCAGAGAACTACATAAAATAATGTTTCATACATAGAAGGGCCGAAACTTTGGAGATACAACAAAGGAAATATTGTCTAGCAGAACCACCTCAAAATCAAGGTTCAAAAGTGATACTTGGCCAACATGCCACCCAAAAAAGGAACTTCTACACCAAATAAGCCTCCAAAAAATCCTACTTGGACTCTTGCTAAAGGTGAAGAAATGCGTAGGGACATAAATGATTTACAAAAGAAGATAGTAACAAAAGATGAACTACAAGAAATGATGGAGGGTTTAAAAGGGGAGATCATGGAAGTATTGAAACATTTCGTAGCAGAGAAGACACCTGAAAGTGAAAATGCATCCCATGAAATTCATGATGAGCACACAAGGAAGGTGAATAAAGAATGGAGAAACTCCAACTTTGGTTTGAAGACCAACCACGTTCCTAAGATTGATATGAGGAAGTTTGATGGCAAGGACCCAATCACATGGATACTTCAGATGGAGCAATTCTTTGATCTCCAT
>SNQJ01S0105801.1:0-13668 GCA_010110895.2 Picea sitchensis | reverse complement strand
ATTAGTAATGTTATTTTATTTATGTCGGCTTTATTCCATTAGTTGTAATTATACCTCCTAGTCTCCTATATATACCAAGGAGACATTTTCATTTGGAATCATCTTGTACTTGAACAATTAAGTGGGGTAAAAGGAGGTTGCCCACTCGAAGAGGCTTATTATCTGAAATTATCTCTTTTTCAGGACATTGAGTAATTTTTCTGAGGTTTTTCTATGCTATATTGATATTTGGTTCTTAACAAAAGCTATTAACCGATCATGGAGAATAACCCCAGAAGCTGTCGCGCGATATATGGGAACATCACTAACTTCTGGGCAACGCGACAAGCCATGTGGATACAACCAAGGCAGGATCCTGATACACAGTGGCTATCGATGCACTATTGCATCACAAAAGGTGATATAGACATGGTCATCAATGAATGTCTTTCTAGATGGAAGATCCCATCCATTCCCCGGGAAGTACCGGAAGGACCCGCAGAAGGAGAGGCTACATAGGCAGAAACACAGCCTTTGCAAAAAACTTTGCCCAAGAAACCAAGGACTGGCCAAAGGAAACCAACTCCAACAAGCAAAGGTTCGAAGTGGATAGTAACCCAGAAGGGGCAAAAAGATACCAAAAGACAGCCAAAACAAGCCAAGGGAATGCAAGAGACCACCCCAAACCCCATCGCACAAGAGCCTGAGGGAAATAAGAGACCGACTGAATAGGCTGTAGGTGCACGCAAGAAATCAAAGGCACAACAAGCATCACCAGACCCGACGATCATGGAGGATGATGGAGAAATGATCGCCATAATGGTCCAAGATTGTCTGGCGGAAGAATTCGACCACGCAACACATCAAAGGGATAATCTACAAAAATAGATGGCATAAGTAAGACATCTCCTCAAGACACTCGGAGAATCCCAGAGAGCAAGTAACAATAGAGGCATAGAGTAGTCGACAACACAAACCAACGAAAGAGTGGAGATCAAATAACGAGACCCAACCCTCCCAATTCCATGTGTAAACACAACTGTCCACAAAAAGCCAAGCATGCTGTGAATGGATGAAATAGTGGGAAAGACACCACTGAAGGATCTGGACCACATTCAATTGGTCTTAAAATGAATGTCGTCAAGGGAACTGCACAAATTATAGGTTAGCATCAACCACGAGATGCAGTCTCGGGCACATAAGAACTTAGTCAAGCTACAGAAAGCAACAAAGCAGCGAGAAGAACTGGAAAAAGAGTACGAGCAGGCCAAATCCGAAACTCAGAAGGATATGGAACAGAGGAATGAATTAGAACACAGAGTGTGAGAAATTTTTGGGAAACTTCCAAACACCATGGAGGGAAACGAACTCCTAGCCACAAAAAAGATCGACCAGATTGCGCAATACCAGATGGAGATCGAGGATCTCCAAGAAAATCTAACACCAACGACTCCACCAGCAGTAAAGGAGCAAAGGAGGGAGGAAACAACAACACAAATACAGGAGATGGAGAAACAGGTTAGCACAACAGCTGACTTTCTCGACAAAGTAGCACAACTTTGGAAAAGACTGGAGGAGGATCCACAGTTTCAATGCCAGGACAAGGAAGAGGAGAGGATCAATGTAGTGATCCAAGAAATAAAGCAGAAGAAAAAAACCATACCGATCCCAGAATGCATAAAGAGGATGCAAGAGTTGAAGAAGATGCCCGTAGAACTCATCACTATGCAAACACAGAAACAGGAGCGACAGGCTCAAATAGAACCATTACAGGAACGGGTAGCAGAAGTACTCACACAGGCAGAAGCAGATAGGGAACAGATGGAGAATACCCAGGTAGAATGTGTAGGACTACTGAGCGACAAAGTGGTCGTTCGAAGCCATTAAGGAGAAGACCACGCAGGCACTGACAACATTAGCAGAGGTAAGGGAAAAGTTCCATATGATCACTGAGGAGATCGAGGCATCTCAGAAAGATTAGGTGACTTGGGATGAGTCACATGTCATTGTTGGGGGCCTGTTGGCAGTAGGCCAAAATGGGAAAGAAATCATGCATGAAGAAGAATGACAGCTGGAAGAGAAATCGTGGGAAATAAAGCATGCAGGAGGAAAGCGACAACTGGCAAGAAGCACAACACGTGTGCATGAGAGAAGGAGGTGATATTTGGAAGGAAGTAGTGAAAACATGCTGAGAAGGAAGACCTAATGAAAGTAGAGTTAGGGATTTTTATAAGATTTTTTGTGTAAATCGCTGAAGAGCCCGATAGATATAAATATAGGCAAGCAGGTATCAAAAAAAGGTTCAGAGATTTTGCGAAGGTTGAGCTTTACTACCGTTGTAGAGTTGAACTCGTTTTATGTAATATTTTGATAAGAGAACTACTTGTAACGAGTGAGATAAGTGGGAGGTAGAACTCAAGGATCAGATTGTAGGCTGAGGAGCCTAGTACGACCTAGTTCACCTCGCAGCGATCTTACCGATCTAAGGAGAATTTTAAGCGCGAGGCATAAGAACTGTAGAACTACCATAATAAGAGAGCCAATAGCCAAATATTTGTGGACGTATCCCTAGGAGGGGGTGAACCATGATAATACTTGTTTAATGTGATGAATGCATGCATATCTCTATTTAGTTTTGTTAGTTAAATGCTGAACGCGATGAATGAATGAGTTATTATACTGTTTAATTCTTTGTTGTTGCACTATTAAATCCTGAAGGTCAGATAATAGTAATTTTTAATACAAATCATAAGTAATGGCTCAAAACACAGACCCTCTATCTCCTACTCAATCCTTGGTTGTAAACACCTAAGTCTTACAACCACCCCTAAAAGCTATTTTGGGTGAGACTGCGTAGTGCATTTTGTGTGATATGTTGCCTTCTGGTTCACCAGAAGGGCCAATAGTTTAGGCTTTGTTGGTACCTTGAAAGATACGAACCCTGGGTCAGTAGCGTAGAGATGTTCGGTAGGTTAAAACCAACAACGGGCATAGGTGACACACCGTGAAATGGAAGGTCAAATCTAGACCGGGGTTGTCTAAATAACCCAAGCCATTTGGAATGAAATGACCTGACAAGTTTAATGGCTTCGTTGGCCAACTAAAGTCCTAAAAATAATAAAAGAAACTAATCTATAAAGCTATGGTGCTAATAATATAATAATTACAAATGTTCAAATGGAAATACTAATATGTGCATATGATTATAAACAGTTTATGTACAATGTACAAGATTTACTTGACATCTTGCGAAACAAATGTTTTTGAAATTGTTTATGAAAGAGATAAAGAAAGCACATACATTTTTCTGTTTTCTTTTGAATGTCTAAAAATCTACAACTAATGAATGCTAATCGAATAAAATCAAAATAAGAATATGTAAACAGTCTAAAGCTAATTCATGTTGTTCTTATTTCATTATCAAATAAATCAACTAAATAATAAGTAAACTAACCTGTAATTAATCGACTTCAATTGAATTTATCTTCCTGTGCAATTCATACTCATGACTATCCAACATATGAGGGAAATCTATAATAGAACAATGCTAATACTCCCAGAACAAACTCAAAGATGCACTGGAGTGAGAATATAACAACAGAATGATAAATGTATAGATCTGGTGATCTTATGATAATCAATACTTATAAAGAGAGGAAGCTCAATTAAAAGAATTAATATAATCTATCATTTAATATCAAGAATAAATCGACAATAATTAAATGGAAGATTGATCACATATGTAATATGGAACAACAAATTATAGACATAATTAAAGTGCTTAATAATATGAAATACCATACGATAACCAGACTAAAGCTGCATCAAGCATAATGATATTTCATAGGATGGAGGCAAAAACATAATGGGCTAAGCGTCCCACAGGTCTGAAGCCAAATGGTCAACAACTTCTCCATATTAGTTTTCAAAAATCATATGTCCATAATGTATCCTAGCCAAAGATGTCTTCACTACTAACAATGATCACTATTTAAACCAATTTAGGATTCACAAACTCTTATCATGCAAGATAGAGTGCAATCTCCCAGTAAATAATTTTGAGTAGCCATATGTTTAACTTGAGCCTGTAACAATTGTATATCCCTGTAATAAGGCTCTACCCATTCTAAGAAACTGTCACAATGTAATGGTGCTATATCAGACCGATGTGGAATGTATTCAGAAATGGGTATTTCATTCTTCCCCGTGGCTTGTTTAAAATCGTGACTAATGCCAACAAAACCTTCTTGGCCTTTCATAAATGGAGGTAACCTAGAGACAAAATAATACTGCTGAACCTGACCAACAATTTTGTTCTTGAGAGACTAGTTATCCGGATCTTCCTGAGTGAGGAAATCATTGATCTCTTGATCTGAACAATGATAATTGACCTTGATTGTGGAGATCGAGCTCAAATGATCCTTTTTTCAATTCCTTAAACTCCTAGAAATCAATCGACCAGACCTCTTATTTCTAAAATTCAAATCTAAACTTTTATTTTTCTTACCCTTACGAAAATTCTTTACAGTAGGTTTATCACTATGGTTCTGATTAGGTTCATTAGCAAGAACAAGGGAAACCTTCCCTTTTAATTTGTCCACTACTTGTTCCAGCAATTTTCTGGGTGAAATAATGCATCGTGATTTCCTAACCATGGGGGTTTGAAAAGAAATAGACATAGATTCATTGATTTCACATCCATCAGGTGAAATGAAACCCTAAATTTTGGTCACAAGACTATCAAAATTGGGGTTCAAATTTAAAGGCAGGTTCACTTATTGTTAGTCTGGGCAAAACCATTTCGACTTTGGAAACTTTCTCAATTTTCCCCGATTTGTGATAGGTGGGACAACAACAATATTTTTATAAGCCCACGATGAAAGAGGCTCGACACAAAGTTCATGCTTTGTCTCTTAAAGCATTTCAAAATTTTGTATATGATCATTAACAAGTAGAACAACATGTTCAATTCAAGTCCTATGAATAACATAAGCAACCAAACGTGGTATAGAAAGACCAAACCATACCGACCTTCACATGTTATAAACTATTTCAAAATTAAAATAAGATTGTTCCATCTAGGTTTCAGGAGGTTAATAGGAATACCTTTTGGGTAGTAGGTAGACTTGCGAGAGGCCATGAAAAAGATCCATGGAACAACCTCCATTTTGGCATTTTTAAACCACTTTTCACCTTCCCGCGAGAGTCTTGTCACCTAGGTTATGAAGTCCTCTGTGACATCCAATTGCACATCCCCAACCTTGTCCCTAAACCCATAAAAATCTTGTGCAAAGGCCTGTGCGACCACGAGGTTGTAACCATCAAATTTCTTGAGGAATATATCCCAATCATGAGCCTTTAAATCATCGATGGTGTCATCGTGGGCAAGAAGGGATTGATTGTGATTCAGTTCGATTCGAACCATAGGGGCCATGGCCACTATGAAATAGACACAAAATATATCACAAGAGCTAGGATTCGACTTCCAATAAATGAGTAGTAGAGAGTGGTATGTGCAAACTAAAATGGCCCGAAAACTATGAAGTTTGGAGACCGCCATGCTTGATAACTTATGTTTTAGAGATACATGCAACGGAAGGGCATGCAGACCTAAGAGCCATTACACATGATGAATATCAAACCCTTGATTACTATTGAATTCCAATTCAAATAATGAATGGGCTCATTAATGCACAGGACAACAGGGTGAGGTGTAGTCGTGGGTACATCAGACTAGTACCAAGCAACATGAAAGTTGACATGATTTTTTAGAGCATAAAACCCATATTGAAAGTTAATCCAATGTTTGTGCATTCATACATTTCACAAATTAAAACCAAATGATCAACCATAGAACCAATTAAGTCATGATACCCATAATACATAAAAATTGTGATGGTAATTTAATTAAGGAGTTTATAAAACTTGAATCTTAGCAACATATGGGTGCCTTCAGAGTGAAATTTATTAGGTAGAAACTATAACTACAAAATCATTACCCAAACCAAGTTTTATATTTAAATTCATGCTTACATTCATGAATCTTAAACAAAACAAACGAAAATTTAAACAAAAAACTCATAAGATAAGTTTATCCCAATTATCGCCTCGAAGCGTAAAAACATAAGAATTTATAAATGTAAGGAGGTGGCAGCTACAAAAAGATATAATCTCTTTGTGGTGATTTTAATTGTGATAAAAATCGAAAGAATTGTTGGTTGCCAACAATGGTGACATACTAGGTGAAGCAGTTATCTCTGTATCACCAGAAAATTTATGTCAGGGGCTTAGATGAAATAAATTTTTAGAAATAGTTAACAACAAATCAAGCACTCCAATCATAACTTAGAAAATAAACAAGTTCAACATCAGATGTATTTCTATTCAAAAATGTAATCTGGTATCTAATTTAGATTACAGGTGTAGCAATGTTTATATAGATAACTTCGATATCGTTGAAAGGGCCACTGCTGCTAGCAGGCGTCCATAGCCTCGATAGGGATTCCATTTAACCCACTCTAGTACCTCTATCCTATCCAAGAGTCTTCCATTCATGATAAAAAACATCTTCACACTTGATCAATTTAAAATACATACCTGAGGATCTTCTTAAACCCGACATTGCTTCACTGCCAGAAGGCCTATTCAGTACCTCGACGAAGTTGCCTTGGTATCATGTATGCATTTATCCACTACCAGTAGGCCTGTTCAGTGTCTCATTGGGTTTACAAACACTTCCCACACATTACATTTATTTCAACCCTCTAAAATTTGTTTATAATTTCAAGAACTTCATGATATTCAAGAGGGCGGGGTGATACTGAAAATCTCATAGTTTGGAATGAAAATTTTGATCATTTACAAATTCTTCTTCTTTTTTGATGACCTTCATCATGATTTGGAGACTTAGATTTCCGTTAAGAAACCATCTGGAGGATGGGAAGGTACAATTGATTTTCTTTCCTTAAAACAGGGACAACGTTAGAAGTTTGTTAAGGATAATCACGTCTTCTTGTAATTTCAATAGGAAACCAGAAACACTGATTTGAATAGAAACTTACTTCTTCTGAATTGAGTTTATCATTTACTGTTCAGGTGCTTGAAATGTTAATAGTTGCTGCTAATGAATGAGAGTTTTGATTCCCTTCAACAAATGAAATGGTGACTCATACATAATTATTTAGAAAACAAATCAAAATCAAGCAAAATGAAAAGAACCAAAATCAAAACAAAAAAGAAAATTAAAAATATTTACAAGTGGGTGGAATAGAAATCATCAAGAAAAATACTTCTTGAGAGCCTGGCCATTCACTGGGAAATTGTCTGGCTGTCCCTCCAAATTATGCAGATGAAAAGAGCCAGGACCCAATTTTTCAGAAATTACAAATGGTCTCAGCCAGAGGTTCTGAAACTTGGTATGTTCCCCCTTTCCTTCGTGAGATTTATCCCACTTGAGAACCAAATCCCCAACATCAAAATTTCTATCAGAAGATGAATTTGAATCAAACCATATTTTTACAATTTGCTGGTGCTAATCTAGTTTCTTCTTAGCTTGTGTTCTCACCTCCTCTAGTTTTAATAAATCATTTATTCGATTTTCTAGAGGAGGGCACTCTTCTTCTTGAACTTTTGTGATAGTTGCAGAGAAGGAAGTAAGACATGCAGGGGGAGGATGGTTTCTCTTTTGTAAATGAGGAAGAAATGAGAATTACCAACAAAGGCTTTTGGAGTTACCCTATCAGCCCAAAGTGCATTATACAATGCATTGTGCAATTCTTATGGTTTTCGAAAAATGTCCTTTTGATAATCTTAATTAAATTCTTATTTGTCGATTCTGCTAGTCCATTCCCCTGAGGGTAGTATATTGCATAATACTTTAGTTTAATCCCTTTTTCCAGAACAAAAACATTCATATCAAGGGAGGAACAATAAGAGGCAATATCAAAAACCATACATTCAGGAATTCTGAATCGAGTAAAGATGTGGGAGTTCATAAAAGATACTACCTGATTGGTGTTGACCACTTTTAAAGGTACAGATTCAAACCATCTTGTAAAGTAGTTTGTTGTTGTAAGGATGTACGTGTGTGCTGTTGTGAAGAAGGGGGATTGATTGGACTTATGATGTCTAGACCCCATTGCTGGAAAGGTGTATCCACAGTAATAGGTTGCAAAGGGAAATATGCCTTTTTCACCTGTCTAGTAGCCTTTTGACAGGTTTGAAAATTACAGGACAACATATGGGCATATTTAAAAAGGGTAGGCCAATAGTATCTAGGCCTTAGAACTTTGTGGGCAGTGGTATCTCCACCAAAATGACCGCAATATTCACCTGCATGAAGTTCAACCAACACTCTTTCAAACTCCTCCTTTTTTAAACAACGCAGAAAAACACCATCAAAGTTCTTTCGAAATAAAATATAATTGATTAATTAAAAAGATGTAGATTTAAGCCTAAGTGTTGTTTTTCTTTTAGGATCAATATTGCGGGGAGAAGATCCATGCACTAAATAGAATCTAATTTTCTCATACCAAGAATTGGGTGTAGCTTGTGCACATCTGATATATTTTTTGTTATGATGACCTACAGTTGATGTATTTATTTGACATTATTGTTCCTCAACCTAATCAACCACTAGTTTACACAGGCCTTGACCTCTAACAATTTATGCAGGAGTTATTTCAAGTTCATATTCTTGTAGTGATTTCATCCGATTTTCCCTTTTCTCACCCAACTCTTTTTGTACTAACAGGTTTCTCACAGTCGGGTAAGGAACAACAACTTTGGTTCTGGATTTTAGTAGGTAAGACCAAAAGTGTTTCACTTCTTTAAAAACAACATATGCCTGTTGATCTACTACTGGGTAATTAAGTTCCTCTCCTTTAAAAGCTGAGCTCATGAAGGCAATGGGTATATCATTGCTTTCAGCATTTATCTGTGTAAGTACAACAACATAAGATCGTTCAAATGGAAAAGTGTAAAGAGTGAAATCCTGAGAAAAATCGAGACTCATCAAAGAAGGGGATTCTATTATTGATTTTCTAATTGAATCCAAAGATTGAATTTCTTGATGTCCCCAATGGTACACAACATCATTTTTAATTAAATTTTATAACAGTCTAACCATTTTCGAGAAACTCTGAACAAATCTTCTGACAAAATTAATCTTGCCCAAAAAGGATTGCATGGCCTTTTTGGAAGAAGGAGGGGGAAGTTTAGTAATTGCTTGGGATCTTTCAAGGTCAATAATCATTCCATTCTTAGATACTATGAACCCAAGAAGTTTTCCTTGCTTTACTGCAAAGACCGATTTCTTAGGGTTGAGAGATATGTCGAACTTGCAGCATCATTCCAAGATAGCCCTAAGGCGAGACAAGTGATATTTCTTTTTTTTATAAAAGACAGTGACATCATCAAGATAAACCAAAAATGACTGGTTAAAGAGGCCACAAAAATAAATATCTATTTCCCTCTGGAAAGTGGCACCATCATTTATTATCCCTAAAGGCATTTTCCTATAGGCGTAAGTGCCCCATGGGGTATGAAAGGTGGTTTTAAGCTGGTCTGAAGGAGACATAAGGACATGGTTGTATCTCGAAAAACCATCCAACAGAGATAGTCTTTTGGAACCAAACACCTATTGTAGAATTTGTTTCATTGGGGGAACAGGGTAGTTGTCTTTATCAGACATTCGGTTTAAGTTACGAAAATCAACAGAAAGTTGAATTTCACCACTTTTCTTCCTTACAGGGACTAAATTAGACACCCATTGAGTATTGTTGGATCAAGTTGTCATTGATTCCAATGGTTTGATTGATTGATGTCATTGATTGATGTCAAGTGATTGATTTATGTCAAAGTATTGATTGATTGATGATTGATGTAATATAATATGTATCGTCCTTGATGAGAATGCATAGATGAAGATGGATCAATGAGTTGTCATTGATATGATGAAGATGGATCAATGAGTTTTCATTGATACATAATTAATATGGATCAATGTGGTTTCATTGGTATATGATGCATTGTTGGAAAAATGTATAGATGACTCATTATTGTCTTATCATGATTGATAAGGTGCACAAATGGATGAACTCCAAAGTGGTCCCCTTATGGTGAAAGCCCTCACAGGAAGATACTTTGCGGATTGAGTTATCCTAGAAGAATGGTTGGAGGATCCATGATCTCATTACTATCTTATAATGATTGATAAGGTGCACAAATGTATGAACTCCAAAGTCGTCCCCTTATGGTGAAATCCCTCACAGGAAGACGCTTTGCGGATTGAGTTATCCTAGAAGAGTGGTTGGAGGACCCATGCTTGTCTGTGGAATACTAAGATGAAGATCAAGGAAATTGTTGGTGAAACTATCCTAGATGTATATTTCTTGTCATGCCATTTCTGGGGGTATGTAAAATGTCACATAACTCGTCATGGTTAGAGAGTTATGGCCATGAGAAGTTGGAGACCCTAGGTTTGGGTAATGGACCCAAGTTTGTTTGATGGGTAACGATATGAGTTATGATATATTTTCAGACAATAATATTCTATATGAATAGTACATGTCATTCCATTTATGGTGGTATGTGGAACGTCACATAACTCCTCACGGTTTGAGAGTTATGGTCTTACGAACTTGGAGGACCCTCACATGTCATCTAGAAGCCCCAAACAGTCAAAGTAGTCAAAGTGGTTTAAGGGTTTTTAAAAGGTAAATAATAAAGTGAAGTGATGAGTGTACTATAATTCAAAGTTAATACAAAATAAATTATTTAAATAATAAATTTAATGGAGAAATTAGAAGTGGGTTAACCCTAAAATAAGGAAAGTGGGGCCAAGTGACCTAGAAGATGTTTTTAGGGAAGCCACTTGGAGAGTATAAATAAGAGGCAATGCTCTCTCATTTTAATAACACTTGAGAATATTGAATATCTGTATGTGTCTGAGGTAACCAAGGATATATAAGCCAAAATTATGATGAAAGGTGAATAAAAGAAGGCCAAAATGCAAGGAAGGATAAATTCTTTTGATGGTGCTTTCTAAGGTATGTTATTTATAGGTCTTCTCACCATTTTCGCTATAACTTTTTTTATATAATGATTCAGACTGTGTAATTGCTATTCCATTGAGAAAACATACCCAATTATCTTTGGTAAAACATTTAGCTTTTGGTTCATTCTATTTTTGGAGTTACACTCTGTTGAAAATAGGGTTTGTGGCTAGTCCTGAAACTAGTCAAAAACAAGTGTTTCGGGTAAAAACATCATAACTTATTCATAACAGATATAAATTCCATGAGACAAAATGTGTTGGTTATGGTAAAAGATTTAGTATGTTTTGTAATAGTTTCATATAAATTCAATGAATATTTTGTGCGGGCCATGCTCTACAACGTCGCTCTCTAGAATAAGCCAGAATTCAGCAAGGTATGCCATTTTTTCTATAACGCCTTTTATGAGAGGTTCCAAGTAGTTCCACCTAGAGGAATTTCATAAAACACACTGAAGAACATTGTGTATTAATTTCAGATCTTTATTCATTATAGATACAAAGTTATCATTATTTCAAGTTGGGGTTGTTGACTAATCCAAAACTAGTCATGGTTGAGACAAGCAGTTGATGAGTTGGCACATACATGAGGTGTATAGTTGATGATGTTGGTACATATTGATGAGTCATTTTTTATTATTATTTGACACATGATTGGTATATACTTGGTACATGGTTGGATGCACTTGTTCATGGTACAGGTTGATTACAGGTTGTTTGGCACAAGTTGGTGCATGGTTGATGCAGTCATTTATGTTGATAGATTGATATCTATTGAGGATTTTTGATGTTGTGCTACTTATATGTTTAGTATAATGCACTCATTAATTATAAATCCAAGATTCGTAATCAACAGAGTTGCAAGACACCAGTAAGAAAGGTAATTCTAATGTCATGAGTATAGAACTATTCTAGACCATGCATACTGAAAATAAGGCAAACTAGAAAAACAAAACATGGTTGTCTTTCACAGAGAGGCTATCTACTCCATTGTGGCACATGCAAGTATGAGATGAAGTTATTTGATAGATCAACTTTGCTATCTGACCCATAAAGATAACTATGCAATCATTCTTCTGAAAGGGAAACCACACATCAATCATCACTCATCAATCATCGAGACATAGTATGGGTAGTTCAATAGTCAATATACTGAGTATGTTGTGGTTCACAATGTGCTGTTGTAAACTTCACTAGTTCTCCATCAATTATGTTTGACTACTGCTACCAACATTCATGTCCATGAAACAAAATAAAATTCATAAAAACAAAAACATAG
The DNA here is from genome assembly GCA_010110895.2 of Picea sitchensis. Classification (NCBI taxonomy): domain Eukaryota; kingdom Viridiplantae; phylum Streptophyta; class Pinopsida; order Pinales; family Pinaceae; genus Picea; species Picea sitchensis. Next base: position 1,357 of record SNQJ01S0105801.1, on the reverse strand, counting down.
CATATGCAAAACAGAGTAAGTAAAGATCTCTAAGAAATCGAAACCTAAACTGAACTATACTGCTATCCTCTAAAAGGGTCAAAGCTTCAGCTAGTCTAACATTTATACTATTGAAATCAACTACTAAAACTAATCTATAAGGATGATGACCTTTGTTGGGCGGTGGGCCCTTGTCGCTTCAATAGGTCAGCGACTGGAATTTACAGTAAGCTTGCTTTCGATCCACACATTACTCTTACCCAAACTTTAAGACATAGAATTAAACTATGCTAACAACTTAACTCACATTCATTCATAAACGATCAAGACATGGAAATAAATGACATCCTTCTATTAAAATTCAACTCAGAATATGTTCTACAATATGTAATGCTGCTTCACATGCTGGATTATACTAACTCTCTACTACCTCCACCATCCTTGTCATGACTATTTAAATAGTCTTAGTCGTGAAACACAAGGAGGTGAAATCTTTAGCAAATTAGTCAATTGTCAAATTTATATATTCGGTTACATATTTTAATCTTCATCCTCATGACACGAAGTGTATGAGGATGAAGCAATAAACAAACAAGATTATCATAACCTTTCTAGAGCTTTAATGATTCAACAAACATCCAACAATTATCTTTGGTACGATCTGGAGCAAAACTTGGTATATTCTGCTTCCTATATTGGTACCGGATCGTGACAGGTGAGATTCAGTAAATGGTACTGGATTATAATAGTGCACAAGTGGTTGGTACTGGACTAGAATAGTCTGCCGCCATTGGTACCGGATCACGATAGTGAATGGTTTGGTACCGGATCTGAATGGAAGGTGCGTTTGGTACCAGATTCAGACAGTGGCAATCTGGTGCATAAGTATTGGATGGATGAGCTGGTACAGAAAGGCTAGACTCATCTAGAGGTCAAAGGTTACACATGGAAAATTAAAACATTAGCACATGAAACATTTAGTCTCCTAGCTCAATAAATCACAAAAATGCATGAATTAATTATACTTTACCTTATGACCTCATCAATGGCTAATGGTAGTGTTCTTTGTCATTTATCCAAGCTTAGGTAAGCCAAAAAGGTATAGATGAAGAGTATAATAGGGTAGTGGAGATGTCAATTTAGAGGCTCAACATCCCCCCATGCCAAAACCATTGCATGTCCTCATGCAACTGAAACAAACCCAAAATTTTTCAAAATTTGAGACTCTATTCTTCACTTTTGTGGATCAATGACATTGATGGCTTCTGCTTCTGCTTTGAACTCCCTTTTTATGTCCCTAATGTATTGTAAGAGTCTTAGTACCTTCTTGAGATTATTAGAAGTCTCTTCATGGTCATATTAAAGTTGTTGGTTGGCT
>SNQJ01S0105800.1:8406-22486 GCA_010110895.2 Picea sitchensis | reverse complement strand
TATCTATATCGACAACTAATTAGGTCATTGATATATTTGGTAAACACTCGAATAGACATTTGCTTTTTAGTGAATACACTAAGTCAGTTCCAGGTGGAACCAAGACATGAGCATTGGATAGTTGCAAAGCATGTATTAAGATATATTTGTGGGACAATAAACTATGGTTTGAGATATACCACATCCAACGATATACAACTTCATGGATTCACAGACTCTGATTGGGCAAGAAGTGCAGAAGACAGAAAGAGCACTTCAGGTATGTATTTCAGCTTGGGCTCCGCTATGATATCTTGGGGCAGCAGGAAACAAAATTCTGTGGCACTTAGCACATCAAAAGCAGAGTATATGGAAGCATGTGAAGAATGCACAGAAGCAATATGGTTAAGGAAGTTAATCTCCTATTTATTTGATTATATTTCAGAATCGACCATAATATACTGTGATAATCAGAGTTGTATAAGATTATCAGAACATCTTGTGTTTCATGAAAGGTCGAAACACATTGAGATCAAATAATACTTTATTCGAGATAAATTCCAGGAATGAAAGGTAAAGCTCAAATATATCCCCACTGACGAGCAGACAACATACATTCTGTCAAAACATCTATCCAGAATAAAGTTTGCATATTTCCGAGAGAAAATGGGGATCATGGAAATAACTCCCTTAGTTGAAAAGGAATACTCTCTAGGTTAGGAGGGAGCACTAAAAATATTATTGAAACATTTATCTTTGTGATTGAAAAATAGTCTAGCTTGGACAGATTCTTTCCTGTTCGGAAAGTGGATTGAGATTTCTGACGGACAACGATTTCCCATTGTGGTTAACATGGGAAATGGTCTATATTGTTGATGTATCATAGACATTGACTTCCCATTGTGGTTAACATGGGGAGTGGTCTAGGGCAGTCTCTCTTCTTGAGGGTTACTCAATAAGACTGGCTCGCCTCACCGGACAACGATTTCTCATTGTGGTTAACATGAGGAATGGTCTGTTTTGGAGGTTGATGTAGGACATTCTTTTCCTCTTGTGGTTAATAGAGGAAATGGTTTGGAAAATCATTCCTTAGGGTTTATACATTCTCTCTACCATGCACTTTGATTAGTGTAGGAGGAATGGCCTAGGGTAGGAAATGGTCCAGGCTCAACAACCAGGGACAAACATTCCTTAAGGTTTATACATTCTCTCTAGGGTGCCCTTTGATTAGTGTAGGAAGAATGGCCCAGGGTGGGGAATGGTCCAAGTTCAGAAGACAGAACAATTATTCTTCCTTGCTTGAGAAGAATAGTCCAGATATCTCATTGTTCTACTTTGAGGGTAGATATTCTTTCATATCTCACAAATGTGAGTGAAAGATTGGCCTAGATGATTCAGTTTATATCATAACATTGTTTCTGTGCAGATTGATATTAGATGATTGTTATGAAGATTGTTTGACAGTAGATGTATACTACTGTGGTGGATGTGTTCCACTGCTTGTGACTATGTATCACTATTTGAGTAGTTGTGTACTACCATGGATAAAACACAGTTGTGTTCTATCAATTGATATTGTACCAGTTGTCATGGAGATTATCCAGTTGGATAATAATGACGGTGCTCGTGATGCTACCGGTTGAATGGTCTGTTGTGCACAAGACCATACATTGCTAGCTAAGAGGGAGTGTTAATATTATGGTAGCTTCGAGAGGTATGAACTTCTATTGTGACCTATGACAAGATTAAAATATTCTAGAAGGAAGCAAAGAAGTAAAGGAAACCCTAGACAATATGTCAGCTGCAAAAATATAATTAATATGAATTAATTAGTACCTAGAAGGAGAAGTCGGACCTAGTAAGCCTGTTAGAACCACTATAAATACAGGGTGCCAGTTCTCATTATTCACATTCTCAGAATTGCAGAGAGCCAGTTGTGCACACTGTAGTTGGTAGTTTTGTGCGCAAGTTTCGAGGGAAGGTGTTGCGCTAGTTTCTGGGTGGGACTATCTGATCAGCTTTGGTTTCTATTCTTGCTTGGTGCATTAGCCTTGCTTGGCTATTTATTGCTACCAGTATTCTTCTCTATCAAGGTCAAGGTGCTCGGAGGGTGGCTTCGACCTATGGTTGGGTGACAAGGGTATTGTCAATGGTAAAATGAGCACAATCCTTCATATTCTAACACAAAGATTAGTTGATTTACAATTTTTTTCAAGCCCATAATAAGTTTTCCAACCCCCAATAATCCTTTTTCTCAATGATATAAGACAAGTTATTCTTTTATTTATTGTAAATTTGTCTTCTCAGCTTGTTTTTTTCCACAATGAGGGTTTCTGGATGGATTCTTCATTATTTCCTGGGTTACATGCACTGAATTTAGTTGGAAGCCATTTTTATACCAATTTGATCTGTCTATGAGCCCTTATTTTTCTCCAATCTATCATGACTTGTACTCATATACAACCATTGGTTTCTAGTATTTTTGGCATCGATCTCTCCTCTATATTTCATTAATATAAACGCTATGGTTGCTAAAATCTACCCTCTTGGTCATTATTTATTTATTTGTTTTTCTTTAGATATATAGCTAACACATAATTCCCAACATTTTATGATCTACAGAATTCCTTGTTACCACAGTTGTATGCATTTCATGAACAAGACATTTTGAATGATCTTCCTTCATATAGCAATAGCATGCCCACTCATAACCATGGAGTTTTGTTCACTTCATGAACAAAATATGTTGAATGATTTTCCTTCATATAGCAATATCAGGTTCTATATCAGGCCCCACTCATAACCATGGAGGTGTGATGACAAATCTACATCTCTTATAGATATTTGTTGCTTCTTTTACTTGGGACGCCTCATCAATTTTTTATTATATGTCCCATAGAAATGGACGGAGATTGAAAATATTCAAGTCCACATTCATGGTTCTAGGCATAGACAGTAGTTTCAATGCACTAATATATGGTGCATCATCCAAGGCATATTCTCGGGTTCTATGGTTTGAAATGAATATGTTAATGGTTTTTGTTGGCCATTAGGTTTCCTACATAGAACATACAATTGAAAAGTCGGTGACACTAACCTTAATGTTTTGGACAAATTCAAACACATGAGGAGTCATGCAATGGCATAGTCTCATCACTTATTATATTTACTCACAAGAGATTATTAAAGTAATTATAGATAAACAATGGATTTTTTTGGCATTAGCCTCACCAACAATGCTCAAGCAAGTAACAATACCTTGAATGTTTAGATGGCCAATGTGTTACCTGTTGGAAAAGAAAACTCTCACACATTTTGAAAGGATGAAGCTGAATAAAATGATTCATGTTGTGCTTATCTACCTCTTTCATTTCCATTACAGTATCATCGTGTAGAAGAGACATGAATTTCCCACACTTTTGTTCCATGGCTACATGCCCAACTAGATCCTTTTGGCATAAGGCATAGGGTTATTTGATATCTTCCCTTCACCACAACAACTCTTGGAAAAAATTGTATATTTGGTTCCTTGGAGCCACACCCCACCCATACTACTCAGATTCAACAATAGTTATTTAGATCTAGTTCTTTGGAGTGTTCCCTCCAACTTAGATTTTAGATTTGCAATTTCTTTTAGCTATTTCACTACATTAGTTCCACACTTGAAACATAATCCTTTCTTTGACCATGGGGGATTTACCTTGTTGACCAATATTTTATCACATTCATTCATTAAGGGGGTTTACGCTGTTGACCAAACAGTCGACAGTCCGATCCACATGCAAGGTAAGGGTATCTAGCCCGAAATCAACTTGAAAGGCTTCCACTCATCATTGTGGGTATACCTCTCAAGAGACCCCCATAATACGCGCAACCTCTACACCAAGACCAACAAAGCAGGGTGAGTAACTTTGCCAGTCTCAATGAGACCTCGTGATTGACCCTTGTGTTAGAAGGGCTTCCCAGGACAAAATGTAATAAGTGGATTTAACCGCTCCCTAACTCAAGATTCTATGTTTTCTTGCAACTTTGGAAAGTTATCTTTCACACCTATTCCAAAGCCCTATAACTAATCTAATGTAGGTTTTCTACCAGAAAGTATAAAAATTGTCTAATCAATTTTTATAAGCGCTTTATTTTATGGTTGTTGTTACTCAATAGGAAACTGGCGTGAACAATATGGTGTTTTGCCTTACTCAAAAGTTATGCAAAGAGACGAAGATGCAATCTTTTCATTTCAATGAAAGCTATGCTACGAGAAGGAGAAAACATTTATCATTCCTATATACACAATGTCCCGAAATATATTAAATTCATCAATATCAAGATTCTCAAGAAATGAGAAAAATGTATTGTACACCAATGCACGATTCAAGACCAAAAAATGCTAAGAATCATGCAATTTCGCTACTTCAAATGAAAGGATGCCCCCAATATAATATAAAGCAAGAAATAAAATCTTTTTGTTTCAAAAAATTCACTAAAAGCAATAATGAACTTTGTTAAAACAAAGAAACCCAAACTAAAAGTTTTCTTTTAAAGAGAACTATTCAGAAGAAATCTGGTCTTTCCCTAAACAATTCTAAATAAAACACATGCTTTGTAATTGAAAGACACTCAAAGAAAGAGACGAATCCTTCAAAACCAAAAAAAGAAAAGATGGCTAAAAGAAACTCAAAGAATGTCAAGCAGACTGTAAACATATCAATATAGGGTCCAAAATCTCAATCCAGATGATCAAAGCAAAACTGGGTCATCAAAAGATGACAAGACCCAATCCAAAAAAGTTCACAGCCTAGCAGTAGAGTACAGTGCGAGAATTAGGTATTCTCGCAGGCTAGACACTGGTAGGGTGCGAGAAATTCGCACTGGATCTAACAGCAGGGTGCGAAAATCAATGGTTTTCGCAGGCTGTAGAGACGTACAATGCGAGAATGTCTGTAATCAAAGAAAATTTTGAAAAATGACAGGGAATCTAAGTGAACTTCTAGATCCAGAGAGTTTGTATGGATGTCCCACAGACTTAGAAACCAGAAAACAAACAATCAAAGGAAGGGAAACCAGACTAACTAGGAAACAATCCGTTCCCCAGTGGAGTCACCAATTTTGTTATTGGATAAATCGGTAGGTGCGGACACTAACTGATCTCCCTAGATCCACCCAGATCTAGAAAAAAACACACCAGAACATGACGCTTTCCTTAAGTTTTAGATATTGAATTTACTAACTAAAGAGGGATAGGTTACATACCATTAAAACATCACTTCCTCTCACTATCGCCATCCTAGCTCCGTTCCAACACTCATACAATGATGATCCTACAAAATAACGCAACCAACCAAAGTGATAGTAATAGCATAAACTCAATATAAACCTATGTATGTGATCAAGGACTCATACAATAAAACACAACAAGCTTTATAAGAAAGAATCGTATTACTGTATCATATTAAATGTGAAAGAGAGATTACAACCATGGCCATGATGTCGTAAGGTCCCTTCCAACTGTCCTTCGTTCCCCACACACTTCCATTCTAATAATTCTGAGAGAACAGATCTGATAATATTCACAATCTATCTTGACAAAGGAAAAACTCGAAGACACTCCACCCAAGCTAATAATTCCAAGCCAAATCCAACTTAGCCCTTCTCCATGAGAGCTCCTCTCCTTTTATAAGCTGAAGAGGATAAGGTGAGGAGGTTAAGATGATCCCACTAAATCCATAAAGCGAGTAAGATCCAAACCATTCAGATGCCACCTCACCATAGAAGTTTCTCCTTCTAGAAGATTCGAGAAAATGCTTGTTTTTCCCACGTGTAAACATTCTCGCACCCTGCCTATAGAGAAGACTGCGAACTCCTTGCAACCTAGCTATGATGCAGCCTATGAGAATCAAACATTCTCACATCCTAGCTATAATGCAGCCTGTGAAATTCCTTTTTTTATAGGGTTTTTACAAAGGAAAATGCAACTTCTTTTCTCAGGAAAAGTTCTTCTCCCTTCCTTCTTCAGGAACTCAGGTCACTGACCCCTCTGAAGGAAACAAATAGGTTTACATCATTAACGATCATAGGGATGAAGAAAATAATGTGTAACAACCATGGTATTCATTTCCAACTAGGAAGTGTATCACCTTACATTATGCCTTACAGGTATCCATATGAAAAAAAAGAGTGAGATTGAACATATGATTCAAGACATGTTAAAGGTCTCCATTATTCAACCTATCCAAAGTGTTTTCTCTTCACTAGGTATGATGGCTACAAAAATGGATGGTTCATGGTGTATGTTTCCGGACTATATATATCTTAATAGAATCACCATCAAAGATAAGTTCCTCATTCCTATCATTGATGAATTATTAGATGAGTTACATGGAGCAATTTTATTTAATAAGTTGGATCTCCATACAAGATACCATCAAATCATAATGAGGCAAGAAGACATTCCCAAAAAACATTTAGAACACATGAAGGTCATTGTGAGTTTTTGGTTAAATGTCATTTGGACTTACTAATGTACCTTCAACATTTCAAATCTCGATGAATTCTATTTTCAAACCCTTCCTTATAACACTTGTGTTAGTGTTTTTTGATGACATACTAATCTATAACAAATCTTGGAAAGAGAACATGTACAACATGTTGACAAAATATTAAAAATATTGGAGGATAAAAAACTATATGAAAACCCTTCCAAGTGTGCGTTTGGGTTAAGGAAGTGGAATATTTGGGTCATATTTTATCTCATGAAGGTGTCAAAGTGGACCCTAATAAAATTAAAGCTATGATGGAATGGCCAATCCCTAAAACCTTCAAGAAACTTAGAGGATTCTTAGGATTGGCAAGTTGTTACTGCAATTTTGTCAATAATGGTATAATAGGATAACCTCTAACAACATTTTTAAAGAATGAAGAACTTTCTTGGAATCAATAAGTAACTAAACATTTTGAAAAACTTAAGGAGGCTAAGTGTATAACTCCTATCCTCACCACTCTTGACTTCACAAAAACCTTTATTATGTATTGTGATGCCTCATGCCATGGGATTGGTGTCGATTTAATACAATAAAGAAGGCCCTTTCCCTTTGAAATAAACCAACTTGAAGGAAATAACTTACTGAAACCCATTTATGAAAAATAAATATCATCCATATTACATGTAGTTAAGAAATGGTACCCTTACCTAATAAGAAGACTCTTCAAAGTAAAAACAAATCATGGTAGTTTTAAGTACTTCTCGAAGAAATGATTATCTTTAAAAGAGAAACAAAAATGGGTTAGAAATATGCTAGGTTATGAATTTGAAATTATCTACATAAAAAGAAAACATAATATGGTGGAAGATGCACTTTCAAGGAAAGAAGAAGAAATAGGGGGTTTACTGTATGCTATTTCTATTCTGCAATTTGATTGGGTGGAAGAAGCAAGGGTAGAATGAAAGAAAGATAGGAACGTATGGAAGATCATTCAACAAGTACAACAAGACCCAACTGCATTAGATAAGTTTGTGTGGAAGAATGATTTTCTGTGGTATCAAGATCACCTATATTTATGTGATAATTTCCTAATCAAACATAAGGCCATTTTGGAATTGCACACTTTTCCTATAGGAGGACATTCAAGGTTGTTGAAAACTTACCATGGGATCAAGAAGGATATTTTCTAGGAAGATGTTAAAACTCGTGTTAATTTTTTTTTGGTTGAATGTCTGGTTTGTGAAAAGAATAAGGGAAAGACAATCAACACCCCAGGTCTCCTACAACCATTAGCTATACCAAGTGAACATTGGGAATACGTTTCAATAGTTTTTATTATAGGTTTATCAAAATCTTAACGAAATAATTTAATCGTGGTACTAGTGGATCAACTAACAAAGTATACCCATTTTCCCTCTCTTTATCATCCATTTAAAACAAGTATAGTTGTGGCAGTATTCATGGAAACAGTTCAAAAGATACACGGAATCCAAAAGATTATTGTAAGTGAAAGAAATCCAATTTTCACTAGAAATTTTTGGATTGAATTATTTTATTGTTTGGGTACTCAGTTGGCTCACAACTCATGTTACCATCCTCAATTTGATGGGAAAATTGATATTGTGAATAAATGTCTAGAATGATATCTTTATTGCTTTGCATCTGATAAATAGACACAGTGGGCCGGGTTATTTTCCTTGGCAGAATGGTGGTACCACAAATCCTTCATTACTTAATAAAATATGTCCCCATTGATGACACTTTATTGATATCATTGTCCATCCATCACATCACCCTTGAAAGATACTGCAAAGGTTCAAACAGTGGAGAACCACATATGGCACCAAAAAGAGGTTCTCAAACTATTTAAGGACAATTTTGTTATAGAAAAAAATGGAATGAAACAAAAAACACATCAACATCATACCAAAATAGAATTTGAAGTGTGGGATTGGGTTTTTTTTAGGCTACAACCATATAAACAAATGTCCCTCAAGAAACAAAATAAATACAATAAATTGGCACCCAAGTATTATGGGCCCTATAAGGTTTTGTAGAGGATTGGAAATATGGATTACAAGTTGGAGTTGCCTCCACCTTCATGTGTACATCCATTCTTCCATGTTTCTTGAACTTATAGAAGGAAATTAGTGACAATATCCTAGTCCAAAATGTTTTACCAAAGATTATTATTTTTTCTTCTGAGGAGAATCTCATGAGAAGATCCTGTAAATTAAGGGCCACTTTTCCCGATGATTGTAACCATTGGAATTTGGATTTCAGTCAAGGGACTATATAGTAAATAATCCCCCATATTGAACTTAATATTATGGAACACCCCTAAACAATTTATAGTACCTTCATATAAAATCATTGCTTGAAATGAGAAGGGGCTCTGCGGCTAGGGTTTCCCTGGCCACAACTAATCTCGCAGGTATTCATGGGTGCCTCCCTGACGAGATGCTTCTTCCCATGTCTGCCTTATGTGCCCCCGTTTGGCTCTGGTGTGTCGTCTTCATGGATTCCCCCGCCTCTGGCATGTTCTCTGCCCGCCTATGGCGTGTTCTCAGCCCTCTGGAGGCTCTGTTGTGCTACTTTTGTGGTCGCCTCTTGCTTGGTTTGCCTCCTTTGTGGTCGCCTTTATGCCGGTGTTTCTTGTGGCTCCACCCTTTCGTTGGTATCTCTGCCCCAATGGGAAGTTATGGTTTCTCTTGCATGACATTTCAGTATAGTTTGTTGGACTTAGTGGGGTGGATCTGTACAGCTTAGCCTCTCTGTCTTGTGTTTTGATGGCTTGTTGTTGGGTATTTGGACCTGAGATCTAATGCATTTCATATCGGTTGCTGGGTTATCTTCTTTTTTTTGGAGGATGGGTCAGAGCTTTGAGGTCCACTATTGGGCATGTAGTGTTCTCGCACTTTGAGGTCCATCTTTGGGCATTCAACTTCTGAACTATTTTCTGGTAGATGCAGGGTTTTCCTAGTCAATTTTGATATGTTTTGTAACTTTGTTTAGCGGCTTATTAGCTAGATCTGGACCCTCTAGGGCCTCTTTTAATTCATCTCTTTTTACCCATGTCTGGGGAAGTGCTTCAGGCACTAGTTATATGTAATTTGGTTCTTTTTTTGGTTCCCTTACTAGATACTATATACTTGGATATTTCCTTATAGTCAATATATACTTGCGAATGTAATTTTGTACCTCCTTAATGAAATTACAATTTTTTTCTTTGGGAAAAAAAAATTCATTGCTTGAAACTTTCATGCTAGAAATACAAAGCAATTGAGAAGTGTTTCTAATCTATTATTGATGAAGTTATGGATACCAGAATTAATCAACATTGTTACCTTTTTCTTTTTTATATATCCTTATATATCAAGGGTTTGTCTAGTACCGATGTTGGGCAATGCATGAAAATATATAATTGGAGTAGTCTCTTTTAGATCTAGATCTTGTGATGGTTCCAATTCTTGATCTTCTTGATCTTCTTGATCTTCACAGTTTATTTATAATAATTTATTCTCACTGCATTTATTCCCCTTACCATACTTGTTGTCACAACTGAAACATATTCCATTTTCTCTTCTTTCATCCATTTGTTTAGGTGTCAACCCCGTTGATTGAGTGAGATTAGGAGATGAAACACGATTCTATCCATAATTGTTAGTGAGCACTCTTCTGGTAGCCATATTTTTACTTTCAACTTTCCTTACTAAATTGAAAACATGCTATATGGATTTAGGTTCCAAGGACACAACTCATGTTGGGTTATATCCTTTAAATTTTCCATAAAAATATCCAACAAGTTATCCTCTGAGATGTTCTTCAATGTGAGAATTGGTTTTTGGAATTGCTTAATGTGTTCTATAATTGGACCTCTTTGTTGAAGATTTATCAATTGACTAAAGAATGTGTTGTTCTTAATATCCCCACAATGAGCTATCAATTCATCCGTAAAAATAGACCAAGATACAATATAATCCTTTTTTATTTCATATAGGCATTGATACCAAACAAATTGATCATTTTCTAAATACAAGGTTGAAAGACTTACCTTCTGTATGGTTGGAACTTTGTGTAGATAAAAAAATTGGTCCATCTAGAATATCCATGTTATAGAAACTTTGGCATCAAAATTTCTCATATCAATATTGAGAATTAAATAGTTACTTGGTGCCACATTGAACCCTTGACGATGTGGATCTAGAGATGATAAATAATCATGATTTTGGGAATCAAACTTTATTTGCATGACATTTTTATGATTTCTTTGTGCCTCTATATCTTCTTTAGGACGTCTCTCTTCTAGGGTATGTAAGAAGATGACGGACATGGAATTTTTGAAATATTTCATCTTTTTGTCCATCTTCTTTTCCATCTATTCTCTATTTCCATCCACCTTTTTTCCATATTCTTTACCATATTTTACCTATTTTCATCCATATTTTTTACCATTTTTCTCTATTTTCATTCATATTCTTTTCCAACAGTTCCATTTGGTGAAAAAACTCTTATATTTCTTCTTTTGTCATGGATGAGCTCTCTAGAGGTTTATTTGGTGAAGTAAATTTTGGATCTCCCTTTGGATCCATGTGAAAAAATATTAATACTCCTCTTATTTCTCTTTATCAAAAATTTTGAACCGCCCAAAATATATCTTCCAATCAAAAGTAATGTTAATTGTAAGTTACATACCTTTCAAACCCTAATTTGGAGAATATTTGGATGATTAAACTTTGTCTTGATAAATCTACAAAATTGGATCGATTTTGATTGTAAAAGTTTGTCTTGTAGTATTCTAATATGACTTCTTAAAGTCATGAAAAAATCATATTTTGAAACTTTACTGGAGAACAATTATAGCAAAAATGTCGATATGACTTGTTTAACACTAATTTGGGAACTAGTCAAAATCTCTAACTTCCATAAGATATATCTCATAAACTATAATGAGTCGATCTAAAAACTATTCCACATGTCATTCATTATTTTTCCTCGGGATTTTGAAAATTTGAGAGTTTGAAACTTCACTAAAAAAATGTTGTAGTGAAAATTTGAAGACGAGTCTTTTAAAATTGATTTTAGGATTAGTAACAAACCCTAATTCCATAGAGTATATATCTGAAAGTATTATGAAATAGAACATAAATTTTTTACCACCTATACTCTAATATTTCTCCTCAGTCTTCACAAAATTTCACTATCTCAAACTTCCTTTACAAAGGTATAACAAAAATTCCAAGATGATGTGTTTAAAATTGATTTTAGGATTAGTCACAAATTATATATTCCATAATATATATCTATGAAATTGTAATGAAACAAAACTTGGAATTTTCACCAGATATACACTAACATTTCTCCTCAGTCTCCTCAAAATTTCGTTGTTTGAAACTTCTCCAAAAAAAATTATAATGAAAATGCCAAGATGTCTTGATTAAAGGAGAAATAACATAGAATCATAGTTTCTAATACCAAATGTTAGGAAACAAATACCAAAATAGCTTGAAAATATAAAGAGAATAAGTTAAACATTTTGAGAAATAGATATAAGAATGAAGGATAAGACTCGTCGAGGGGGGTAACTCATTTTATAATAGAACAAATGTACAAGAATGAAATGAGATAATTTTAAAACTAGGTCTCCTTATATATATGAAAGAAATGGTACAATTACAATTAAAGGTTCTATCCAATGAAACTAATATAACAATAGAAATATAAATAACAATCTAAGGCTTTACATAGGGCTTTGTCTAGGGCTTAACACCTTTCCTAGTGGAAGATGAATTATCCCTACTTTGGTTCCAAAGGCCTTGGTCAAGCACCATTTATCCTATAAAAAATCCATTGCTCCACCATTTTCTTTGTAGAGCGTGGCACATAGACCATACAACATCTTCTTTTCATGGCTAATTATGGGCATTTTTCATGTTGTCCATGTAACAACCTTTCTAGATAGGATCTTTTGTGATAATATATAACCTGATTTCTTGGCACATACTCACACTCTCATCTCCAGTTGAATTATTATCACTTATTTTTTAGCTCATACTCTCTCCTACATGCGAAGACCATTCTTTGCGATCCCAAAAATTTAACATAAGATTCTGAAATTGATACAAACAAAACTACATCCCGTACTCTTTCTAATGCAATTGGTCTCACTTCATTTGGATTCTCTATGAATAAGTTATGACTATTTTACCCGGAACACCTGTTTATGACTAGCTTCAAGACTAGTCAAAAACCCTATCTTCCACAGAGTGTATATCCAAACTTATAGCGAATAAAGAGCTGAAATTTTTACAATAGGTACCTAGATATGTATTATCAATATCCTCCAAATTTCACCATCTGAATCGTTCTAAAAACAAAGTTATAGCGAAAATGGTAAGATGACCTGTAAATAAGATACCTTAGAACACATCACCAAAAGACTTCATCCTCCCTTGAAATTCAGCCTTCTTTACTTCATATTTCCTATGAAATTTGACTTATATCTCTTTGTTCATTAACAAAATTGTGTGTGTTTAAAATGAATGTATAATGATATGTATTTATACCATTTATGTCACTTCCTTTTAACATTAGGGCCGACATGTAGTTTTTTCTTCAATTCACATTGTGATCTTCAAAAAATAATTTCTCCTCAATCGTGAGGATCCACATGACGTGCCACATACCACCAAAAGTGGCATGACTTATACTTTCCATCCATGGGTGTTGTATCTGCATGTGGAATTTCCTTTATGTATATCTACTTCGATCAATTGTGGGGTCCAAAATCCAATGGCTAGGGTTGACATGAATGACTACAACCAATGACTAGGATTGACATCAATGAAAACAACAAATATTCCAACAATATCCCCCTTTGTCATTCATGGAAACACTCATGCTCCCATTGTCCTCATGCTCCTGGTTTCTCCCCCCTTTGACATCAATGACAAAGGGTGGGGTTTCTCCCCCTAAGTTTAATGGGAAAAGGTAACTCTCTTATTTGGGGCTACTCCCCATGAACATATAGCACTTAATAACACTTCATTTCTATGGTCTCTTTATTCCTTGGAGATTTTTTGTGGATCTAGGACATATATGTTACTTGGTATTCTTGTTGTAGTTGCAACCAATATTCATGAACCTTCTTCTTTGATTTTTCATCTTTGTGCGTCAAACATGAGAGTATATCCTTGATCACACATTTTACTAACACTCAGTAGATTATGCTTCAAGTATTCAACCAATAGGACATTATTTTCTTTTACATTTTTTCTTCCAAGCTCTACTACACCTTTTCCAAGTATTTTGGCAGATGAGTCATCTCCAAATACAACATTGCCACCCTTTCTCTTGAAGCTGATGAATTTGTCTTGATCCCCAATTGTGTGTGAAGAACATCCACTGTCTATGTACCATTCATCTTCTTCTTTACATTCTTCAGCAATCAATGATATTAAAAAATCTTCATTCTTTGGAATCTCTTTCCTTCTCCATACTATGGTTGCCATAGGGACATTTGGCATAGGAGCATCTTCATTCATATATCTGCAATCTCGTGCTTTGTGACCAAGATAATTACATTTTTAGCATACAATATTTTTGTCCATCAATGGGGAAAA
>SNQJ01S0105799.1:0-26344 GCA_010110895.2 Picea sitchensis | reverse complement strand
AGAGGGGGGGTGAATCAATAATGGTGCTTTTTAATCATTTTTAACCACAATATATATTTATGATCAATTTATCAATATCATTCAATAAGTGCAGAATAAATAAACCATGAACAATGAGCAATCATACAAATACACAGTACACCAATATTTTTAAGTGGAAACCCAATGCGGGAGAAAACCACATAATGCTTTTTCTTATATGTATTTTAAGAAGTACATTCATTGGAAGCACCAACTTCTTTTGTTCTCCAACTGCAACTGGAAGGAGGCTCCAACCCCCTAGATTCTCAAGCTACAACCCGAGGGAAGCTCCAACTCCCCAATTCTCTAGCTCCAACTAGAAGGAGGCTACAACCCCTATGTTCTCTAGCTACAACCATAAGGTGGCTACAACCACCTATCCTTGCCCCGTCCAACCGACTTGAAGTATAAATGAAAAATGTAGAAAACCTGTTATTGTCACTGAACCAACTCTGTCACTGTAGTAACTATCACTGAAATCCTATCACAACCTATACCAATATTCTTCAAAACTTTCTTGCAGATCCACGACTTGTCTATTCTGCAACACGCGGATGTCTGTGCATTTCCCTATTGCAACTCGTGGATTTTCGTGCCTCTGTTTGTTACAACTTGTGGACTAGCACAAATCTCTGCTCGTGTCACAAATGATGTCTCTATCACTCTGTTTGTGTCACTATCTCAGTCTCTGTCACTATCTGATCTCTCTGTATCTTTTCATAGACCGACTGATTTGATAGAAAAAAATACTCATCCAGTATCCAAGTAGATATACCACATACATGCCCTAGGTTCATACATATGTCTCATTGATCTTTTGTGATATAGGAAACCCTTACATTAACCATGCATCAAACCCTCATTGTTATGCAATCACAACCAATACTGATAATAATATGTCTCAACCATAAACTATCAATCATACACAAAATATATCTTAACAAGATGTTCAATGAAGTGTACCAACAAAAAACAACTAATACAATAGCAATGTATCCATGTAGAACTGTCTTATACAAAATATACCATACAACCAATAGTCCCTCATGGGAAAAATCTCAATCTCCCATGGATATACCCCAAGCATTCAACAAAGATCTACTTAAGATACTCATATAACATACCTTTTGTTACTGTAGATAAATCTATTGTACCTTCTCACTATCTGTAGCCTATTCAAAGCTATGCAAATTGTCATTGATGATAGATCTAAACTTCCTTTTCAGCTTTCGAAATAGATATGTACTATGTCTTCAGTAAACTCATGGGTATTCGCGCTTTGTCCCACTGTGGCCCACAGATGTTCTCTCCCTTCTAGTACTACAACCTGTGGATGTCTTAAGTAAAACCCTAGTTCAATACCCACAATCTCGACCCTTCAACCCCTATAACTTCTCTTGTCGTTGCTTCAGACTCACTGCTTTAGATTTATCAATAATCCCTGCTCATAACATTTCACAAAAGAGATATTCAATTTTCTCAATTAGGTGTTAATGAGAGACCCTTGCTCTCTTATTTATACTCTCCAAGTAGATTCCTTTAGGGGTTATCTTCTAATTTTTTTACCCAACTTCCTTCTTTTAGGGATAACCCACTTTTAACTACTTTACCCACTTGCAACCACTTTACCATAAATAGAAAACTCATCACTTCTTGTTGCAACTAATTTGTTTTTAATTATTTTCTTATTGAAACAAATTTACTCATGATTAACTCCTAGTTACAACCACTTTGACCTGTAAGATTCCTTTGGGAGATTCTAGAATGATTGACTTCTTTGACCTTCTAGGGGCTTCTAGATAACTCATGAGGGTTCTCAAACTTCACTAAGACATATTTCCTCAACCGTGAGGAACTACGTGACGTACGACATATCACCGGAAACGACATGACATGTACTATCCATTTATGATATTCCTTCTTTCAATTTCACTGATATTTAGTGTATTCTTCTTAATACAAACATGGGATCCTTATTCACACCTCTGGGGCTACCAAAATTTTCTATCGAACTTGCTTCAAGGGTTGACATCAATGAAAACCAACCCAATTAATCAACAATATCCCCCTTTGGCTTTGATGGCAACACTCTGATGCAACACTGAAGTCATGATGCTCATGCTCCCCCTAGAATCATGCCTCTATGCTTTCTCTCCATGCATCTGATGAATCTCTCCCCCTTTGACATCAATGGCAAAGGGTAACTTCCTTTCAAGGCTGCCCCCCCTGAATAAACTCTCCTTGCGGATGCTCCCCTTAACTGAATTGTTCTATGCCCTCTTCATGGTGCTTCATTATGTAATTCTAAGACATATAAGAATAACATTCAAAAGTCATTATGGGGAAGAAACTACTCTAAGTTTCTGGAGAAGATACTCAAAAGCTTCCCGTGGAAGCAGTTTTGTAAAGATATATGCAATCTGTTCTTTTGTCCCAACATACCCAACTATGATATTCTTCTCTGCAACTTGTTCTTGTAGAAAATGAAACTTGATTGGAATGTGCTTTGTCTTGTAGTGCATCATTGTATTCTTTGAGATATTGATGGTGCCTACGTTATCACAAATTATCAGAATGGACTCATCATACTCAACTTATATATCTTTTGGTTTTTGTTTCATCCATAGGACTTGTGTACAACATGTTTTTTCTGCAATATACTCTGTAGACAATGATACTGATGACTGCTTCTTGCTTAGCCAAGATACCAAACACTCACCCAAGTAGAAGGCTACTCCACTTTTACTTCTTCGATCATCAATGCAACCTGCCCAATATACATCTGTGTAGGAAATAAGTGATGGATCCTTCCATTTTGGATACCATAATCCAAACTCTTATGTACCCTTGAGATATCTGAATATCATCTTTACTGCTAAAACATGTGATTCCTTTGGTGCTGCTTGAAATCATGCCACATGTCCAACTTCCTGCATCACATCTAGTCTGGAAGTTGTCGCATAAAGTAAGTTGTCAATCATTGACATGTACTTCCTTTGATCTGTAGCCTTTGACTCATCATCTTTACTTAACTTGCAATTGGTTTGCATATGAGTACTGACTAGTTTGCAATCTTCCATTTCGAACCTCTTTAACATTTATCTGATATACTTGGTTTGAGAGATAAAAATTCCTTGGTTGCTTTGACATATCTGAAGACCCAAAAAGAAATATAATTCTCCAAGCAATGGCATTTCAAACTCATTTTGTATATCCTTTGCAAACTTCTGGTTCATCTTGTCATCATCACTACCAAAGATAATATCATCAACATAAACTTCAATTAACAAAATACTATCTTGATTTACCTTGATGTAGAGGTTGTTGTCTACATTCCCTTTTCTGAAATCTTGCTGTTGTAAGTATATGTCCATTTTAGAATACCATACTATGGGGGCATGTTTAAGACCATACAAGGCTTTCTTCAACTTGCAAACATAATTTTCATTCTCTGACAACTGAAATCCTTCTGGTTGCTCAATGTAGTCTTCTTCCTCTAGATCCCCATTTAGGAAGGCTAATTTTATGTCCATCTGATACACTTTAGTATTATTGGAGCATTCATAAGGTAGGATCAATCTGATTGCTTCCATTTTGGTAACGGGGGAAAATGTCTCTTCAAATTGTATAACTTCAACCTGAGTGTATCCTTTACATACCAATCTTGTTGTATTCCTCGTAACTTGTCCATCTTTGTTCAATTTGTTTCTGAAGACCCACTTTGTATCGATCACATTCTTGTTCCTTGGCCTTGGAACCAGTTCCCAAGTGTCATTCTTCTCTATCTGATCTAACTCTTCATCCATGTATTTGATCCAAAATTCATCTTTGTTGGCTTCTTCAAAACTACTTGGCTCAATTTTGGATAGTAGTGCTAAGTGCAGTTGTTCTGATGAACATATTATTCTTCTAGTTTCGACTCATGCATCTTTATTCCCGATAATTTGACCTAGTGGATGATTCTTTTATATTCTTCTGCTAGGTGTCTTTGGAGGTACTTGAAGATCTTATTGTTCTTGCTCTTATTCTAATTGATCTTCTTCATCTTCCTCTTCTGCTACTTCTTCTTCGTGAACCTGTTCCATTGAATGCTTTCCTTCTTCTTTTATCCTTCGTCCACATGTCTCATTAAATGTCACATTGATTCTTTCCACAATTTTGTTGAGACTTATATTGAAGAATTTGTATGTTTTCTTTATTCTTAAGTACCCAACATGTATACCGTTGTCAACACGAGATTCAAACTTTCCTATTTTTCCATATTCTCTTTTAATGTAGCATTTGCTTCCAAAAACCTTGAAATGATTCACTTTCAATGGTTTTCCTTTCCATAGCTCATAAGGAGTTTTATCATTGTTGTTTCTGAGCATTCCTTTGTTTTGAATGTGAAGTGTTGTATGCACTTCCTTTACCCAAAATACGTATGTCAACTTGGAATCCATTACCATAGTTTGATCCATTTCTTGTACTGTCATGTTCTTCCTTTCGACGACTCCATTTTGTTGTGGTGTCCTGGAAACGAAGAATTTCCTTTTCATCCCATGCTTACTACAAAAGTCCATAAATTCCTTTGAAGTAAACTTTCCTCCATTGTCCGGTCTCAAACATTTGATTTTCGAATCTATTTCATTTTCAACCATCTCCTTGTACATCTTGAAGTTCTGAACTGCCTCTGACTTCTTCCTGAGAAAACAAACTGTATTCATTCTTGTATAGTCATCAACCAATAGCATAAAATAATACTCACCTTTCAACCCCTTTGTTCTAGTTGGTCCAACTAGATCAATATGCACAATTTCCAATGGTTTTGTTGTAGAGTATTCCTTTGATTTGAGCTTGGTCTTGGTTTGTTTTCCTTGTTTACAATGCTTGCACAATGTGTTGGTTGGCTTCATGATCTGGGGGATTTGTATGACTGCTTCCTTTTTGCTAACCTTGACAATATTATCAAAATTTATGTAACCCATTCTTCTATGCGATAGCCAAACTTTATCTTCCTTTTCTAAACAACACTTTTCTTTTCCAATTTCACATAGTATGTATATGTTGCTTGGAGTTCTCACAATTTTCACCACCACTCTTCCTGAATCTGCTTTTCTTATCTCACATTTTTGTGAATCAAACACAAGTTTGTGACCTTGGTCACACATTTGAATTACACTCATAAGCTTGTGTTTCATATATTCCACTAGTAGAACATTTTCTGCCTTGGCATCCTTACTTCCAATCCTGACTGTGCCTCTTCCAATGATTCTGGCTGAGTTGTCATTTCCAAAAGAGATGGATCCATCTCTTTCCTTTTTCAAAGTTAGAAACCTGTCCTTATCACCTGTCATGTGCTTTGAACAACCATTGTCAACATACCATCCACGTTTCTTGTGTTGAGTTTGTAGAGCAAGTACACATTCTTCATTGTTGTACTGATTTTTCTTTCTTACCCATATTCTTTGTGACTCATGTATGTCATTGTTGTTATTCTGTTGTGATTCTCTTGGAGGAACTATCATTCTACAATATTTGGCCATGTATCCAAAGTTGTTGCACTTGTAGCATTCCACTTTGGTACTCAAGGATTCAAACTTGTTTTCGCCTATGCTCTGCATTTCATTAGGCTTTCTTGGATAAGAATTTCTTGTACAAACTTCATAATTGTTTTTGTTTCTACTGTTGGCTTTGCAATTCAAATCCTTTTGCCCAACATTATTACATGAATAACATAATCCATTAAAAAAAATTTGATACCTGGGAGCTGGATATCTTCTGAAAGGTGCTTCTTTTATGAATCCTTCTTCTTCTTTAGATCTTTTAACTTCTGACTACTGCTAATTTTGAGCTCTGAATCTTCTTAGAGGTGGAGTATATATGTGATCTTCCTTTTGAAAATTCTTGTCTTCCTCCTTCTCATTAGATCCTTTGACTATCTCTGCATAAATTCTTCGCTTTGTTTCCTGATCTATTGTTTTGGAGCTTGAGCCATTTTCTTTCTGGTTGTATTCTAGTCCTGACTTGTCATGATGTGGCCTTTGACTGCTAATAATCTCATCCAGAACTTTAGAGTTGTTCTGCATGTTTTTCTTTTGAAGGTATTTTCTCAGTATAACAATCTTTGCTTCCAAACTTCCAATGATCATGTCTCTTTCTTCTAACTGTTCTTTGAGTTCTTCAATTCTCTTGTCTTTTTCTACTTGGATTTTTAGTTTAGTGATCATCTGCTTTAGTTCTTTGGAGTTGGAATTTTGAGCTCCCTTTTTTCTTTTTAGGTCTTCCTGTAGTGACTTTTTTTCTTCTTTTCCCTTTTTATAACTTCTATGGCACTCTACAATTCTTCACTATAATCAACTTCTGCCTCTTCAAATTCTTCTTTGGTTCTTTCTTCATCAGAGTCTTCTACTTCCATTAATAGAACTCCTTATTTATCACTATCACTAACTTCATATTTTTCTGATGAGGAACTGTCTTCTTTGGTGCAAAGGCTTTTCTTGCAAAATTGCTTTTTGGTTCTTTTGCCTTTGTATATGTGTTTCCTATTAGAGTCATCTTCTTCATTTATTTTCTTTTTCTTATGGGGAAATTTATTAGCAAAATTACCAATACCATCATAATTAAAACAAATCATTGAAAGCTTACCTCTATATTTATTGGTTCCCTTTTTCATCCTTCTGACAAAGTTGGCTACTTCTTCATAATCTTATGAGACATCATTGCTGCTACTATTTGACTTTTCCTTTTGCTTTCTCTTTTTCTTTGCCTTCTTAGATGCTTTGAATGTTGCTTCCTTTGTAACCAAATTGTCTTGCTCTGTTCTCATCTCACAAGTTGTGAGTGTCCCTTGCAACTCATCCATAGTCAATGTAGCTATATCCTCTCTCTCTTGTAGTGTTGAAATATTTGAATAAATTCTCATTGGTAGGGATCTCAATACCTTTTTGACAACAACCTGTTCATTTATCTCATCTTCCAGACCTTTGATATTGTTTACTACTTCATCAACTCATAGAAAGTAGGCTGCTATGTCTTCATCGTCATTCATCTTCAGTTGTTTGAACTTTTCTCTGAAAATTTGAAGTTTAGCTTCCTTGACTTTCTCATCTCCTTCGTATCTATTCTTCAGTTTGACCCATATGTCTTTTGTGGAATCACAATGCATACCTTTGGTGTATATTGATTTAGTCAAACCATTCAGGAGTGCACTTGTGGCTCTTGAATTATTTTCTTCAAGTTTATTTCCATCTTTATCTGTTGGAGGAATGGTTGGTGCTTTGTATCCATCTACCACTGATCACCAAACATAAAATCCTAGTGCATGTATGTGTGTCTTCATTATTCTTCTCCAGAAGGCATAATCTTCCCCAACAAACTGTGATACCAAAATCTTGGAGTAATCCATGATCTCCTTTCAATTGTTAAGCTTCCTTTTGAAGGACTTGCTCTGATACCAATTGTTGGATTACTGAGAGGGGAGTGAATCAATAATAGTTCTTTTTAATCCTTTTTAACCACACTATATATTTATGATCAATTTACCAATATCATTAAATAAGTGCAGAATAAATAAACCATGAACAATGAGAAATCATACACATACAAAGTACACCCGTATTTTTACGTGGAAACCCAATGTAGGAGAAAACCACAGTACATTTTTTCTTATAGGTCTTTTAAAAAGTACATTCATTGAAAGCACCAAATTCCTTTATTATCCAAATGCAAATGGAAGGAAGCTCTAACTCCCTAGATTCTCAAGCTACAACCTGAGGGAAGCTCCAAATCCCAATTCTCCAACTCCAACCAGAAGGAGGATACAACCCCCTACGTTCTCTGGCTACAACCACCTATGCCTTCTCCGTCCAACCACCATGAAATATAAATTCCAAATGTAGACAACCTGTCACTATCATTGAATCAACTCTGTCACTGTAATAATTGTCACTGAAATCTTGTCACAACCTATACCAATCTTCTTCAAAATTTTCCTATAGATCTGCGACCTATCTATTTTGCAACACACGAATGTCTGCGCCTTTACCTATTGCAACTCGTGGATGTTCGCGCCTATGTTTGCAACAACTTGCGGACTAGAACAAATCTCAGCTAGTGTCACAAATGTTGTTTCTATCACTATGTATGTGTCACTATCTCAGTCTCTGTCACTGTCTAATCTCTCTGTATCTGTTCACAAACTGTTTGATCCGATAGAAAATAATACTCATCCAATATCCAAGTAGATCTATCACAACCATGCCCTAGGTTCATACATATGTCTCATTGATCTTGTGTGATATAGGAAACCCTTACTTTAACCATGCATCAAACCCTCACTGTTATGCAATCACAACCGATACTGATAACAATATGTCTCAACCATAAACCTTCAACCATACACAAGATGTATCTTAACAATATTCTCAATGAAGTGTGCCAACAACAAACACCCAATACACTAGCAATGTATCCCCGTAGAATTGTCTTATACATAATATACCATACAACCAATAGTCCCTCAAGGGAAAAATCTCAATCTCCCATGGCTATACCCCAAGAATTCAACAAAGATCTACTTAAGATGATCGTATAACAAACCTTTTTTTACTGTAGATAGCTCTATTGTACCTTCTCACTGTTAGTCCTTCCTATAGCCTCTTCTCATCTCCACAACTTATCACTAATGATACATATGAAATTCCTTTTCAACTTTGGCAATAGATCCTCACTCCGACTTCAGTAAACTCGTGGGTATCTACGCTTTGTTCCACTTTGTCCCACAGATGTATGCGCCCTTCTAGTAATGCAACTTGCAGATGTCTTCAATAAAACCCTAGTTCAGTACCCATAGTCGTGACCCTTCGACTCCTGCAACTTCTCTCGTCACTGATTCAGACTCACTATTTTAGATTTACCAATAATACCTACTCATAACATTTCATAAAAGAAATATTCAATGTGCTCAATTAGGTTCTAATGAGAGACTCTTTCTCTCTTATTTATACTCTCCAAGTATCTACCTTTAGGGGTTATCTTCTAACTATTTTAACCAACTTATTTCTTTTAGGGCTAACCCACTTTTAACTACTTTACCCACTTGCAACCACTTTACCATAAATAGCAAACTCACCACTTCTTGTTGCAACTAATTTGTTTTTAATTATTTTCTTATTGCAACAACTTTACTCATGATTAAATCCTAGTTACAACCACTTTGACTAGTAAACGTGTTTTGGGAGATTCTAGAATAATTGACTTCTTTGACCTTCTAGAGGATTCTAGATAACTCATGAGGGTTCTCCAACTTCACTAAGTCATATCTCCTCAACTGTGAGGAACTACGTGACGTACCACATATCACCGAAAACGACACAACATGTACTATCCATCTATGATATCCCTTCCTGAAAATTCACTGATCTTCAGTGTATTCTTATTCAAAAAAACATGGGCTCCTTATTCACACCTCTAGGGCTACCGAAATTCGCAAATGGACTTGCTTCAAGGGTTGACATCAATGACAACCAACCCAATTAATCAACATAATGTGCTTGCTTTAAAAGTATGATAAAGATAACTAAAATGAGCATACTCTGTGAGTCAATCCACCACCACCACGATGATATTATTTCCTACATACTTTGGTAGACATGTGATAAAATCTAATGAGAACTCCTCCCAAGGCTAACTTGGTATGGTTAAAATTTCTAGAAGACCTGAATGTCCCCCTATAGGAGAAGTATACAATTCCAAAAGGCCTTCTATTTGGGTTGGGAATTCTGACATAAATATATGTGATTCTGAGATACCAAAGTGAATCACTCTTCCAAACAAATTTATCTAATTCCCTAGTGTCCTCTTGTCATTTTTGACTAATATTCCATGCCTTCTAATCTTATTACCATTATATCCTTGCTTCTTCCACCCAATCAACTTGTAGAATGGAAATAACACAAAGTAATCCCTCAATGTTTTCTTCTTTCCCTCAAAGTGAATTTACCTTGTTTCCCTTTTTTCTATATAATTTCAAAGTCACAACCTAGCATCTTTATAAACCATTTATGTTTCTTTTCTAAAGATAATTGTTATTCCAAAAATTACTTCCAACTATCATGTTCTATTTTTACCTTGAAGTGTCTTCCTATTATGTAAGGGCGCCATTTCTTAATTGCATGTAGTATGCCCAACATTTCCTTCTCATAAATGGGTTTGAGTAATTTTTTCCTTTTAAGTTGGTGGATTTCAAAGGAAAGTGCCTTTATTCGTGCATTAAAAATGCAACAATGCGATGCCCCAAGGCATCACACTCCACAATAAAGGTTTTTGTGAAGTCAGGTGTGGCTAGGATAGGAATTCTACACATTGTTCTTAGGTTTTTCAAAATATTTGGTTACTTCTTGAGTATAAGAAAAAACATCCTTTTTCCATAATGTTGTTAGAGGTGATTATATTTTACCATAGTTCTTGGTAAAATTGTGGTAATAGCCCATTAATCATAATAATCATCTAATATTATTCAAGGTTTGGGGAATTTTTCATTCCATCATAGCTTCAATTTTGTTGTGGTCCACTGTGATGACTTAATGAGATACAATATCACCCAAACATTCCACTTCTTAAACCCAAAAGTCACACTTGGAAGGCTTTGCATATATATTTTTTTCCTCTAAAAGTTTTAATACCATGTCAACATGTTGTGCATACTCTTCCTAAGACTTGTTTTAGATTAGTATATCATCAAAAAATACTAACACATTTTTTCTCAGAAAGGGATTGAAAATATAATTCATCAAGCTTTGAACTGTGGAAGGTGCATTAGTAAGGCCAAATTTCATCACCAAAAACTCATAATGACCTTCATGTGTTCTAAAGGTTTTTTTGGGGATGTCTTCTTTCCTCATTGTAATATGATGACATCTTAACTGAAGATCCAACTTAGTAAATAAAATGTCTCTTTATAATTCATTAATAAGTGGAATAAGAAACTTATATTTAATGGTGATGTTTTTGAGATCTCTATAATTTGGACACATATGCCATAAAACATCCTTTTTGGAAACGATTACCACCAATGAAGAGAAAACACTTTGGCTAGGTATAATGATGCCAACATATAACATTTCTTGAACCATATGCTCAATATAACTCTTTTGGGCATAGGGGTATTTGTGAGGTCTAATGTTAGGAGGAAGGACTCTTGGTTGCAAGCGAATAACACGACCATTCTCTCAAACATAAATAACTTCTTTGGGAATCTACACAAATACCTTGGAATTATTTTTTCAACTCTTAGGAGATCCAAGGGAACATATGATTTAGATGTTTGAACATATAGTGAGAACAATTGTGTAAGTACACCATGGTGTCCCTTTTTTATCACTTTTCCCATGCTCTTATAACTTATCACTTTAGATGGTTTCCCTTGTATATCTTTGAGATCAAATCCCTTTCAATCCGAGGAAAATCTCATGAAAAGTCCCTTAAAATCAAAATCCACTATTATTAACAATTGTAACCATGGGACCCCTAAGACCTCATCAACACCACCCATTTGGATTGCAAACAATGGACTATCTAAAAAACAATTCCCCATGGTGAGCTTCATGCTAAGGCATTTACCTGAAAATTTGATGGTACCTCTATCTACAATAATTACTTGAAACTTTGGTACTAGATATATAAATCAATTGAGAAGTTTGGCCAATTTAAAGTTAATGGATTTATGGGTACTACCATAATCAATCAACACCATTACATTCTTTTTTATATATCCTTCTATCTTGAGAGTTTAGGGAGTGATACTGTCAACCAAAGCATGACAAGATATGGTTGAAGTAGTATTTTCTAGTTCTTGAGAAGGTTCCAATTCTTGTTCTTCTTCCTCTTCACAATGTATGTTCTCACTACACTTATTCCCTTTATTGTACTTGTTTTCACAATTGAAGAATAATCCCTTTTATATCCTTTCATCCATTTGTTAAGGTGTCAACCTTGTAGGTTGAGTGAGGTTAGGAGTAGGAGCATTGCCATCTCTATAGGTGTTAGTGGCAACCCTTTTAGTAGCCATATTTTAACTTTCAACATTCCTTGCCATAATAAATCATTCTCCAATAATTTAGGCTCCAAGAGATGCACCTCATGTTGAATTCTCTCCTTTAAAGTTCCCATAAAGAGATCCAACAAATTATCTTTGAAAATGTTTTTTTTTTCCAAGGAAAAAATATTTATATATTCAAATTGAAAATGTTCTTTACTCTAAGACTCAACTTATAAAAGCACTAAATGTGATCTATAACTAAATCTCTTTCCCTAAGATTTATTAATTGGATGAAGAAGATATTTCTCTTAATATCCCCATAATGTGTTATCAATTCATTCATAAAATTAGGCCAAGAGATAATAAATTCATTTTTATGAACACAAAGCCATTGGTGCCTCACAAATCGATCATGTTCTAAATATAAGGATGCAATAGTTACCTTTTGTAAAGTTGGCATTTGGTGTATATCAAAGAATTACTCCATCTGGAATATCCATGTTATGGGATCATTACTGTCAAGCTTCGTCATATTGATCTTAGGAATGAAGTAGTTCTTTGATCCCAATTTGAACCCATGATGATGTGGATCTTGGAGTGATGAATAATTAGGTGTCTAGGACTCCAACCTCTAGTTCTCCAAATGTTGAAATTTTTTCCATATGTGATGGGGACTTGACCATATTGTTCTACTTATCCTATTCGCGAGGAGGTGAATTTGGGGTAAATATGCATATTATCTCCTTTAAAAGGTCCCTCTTCACATCCTTGAAATCATCTAATTTGTTTCCCATCTCTTTCAATTCGTTTTTTATATTTTCTTTGAGATCATTTTTAAAACCTTGGAATTCTATTTTACTTAGTAACCAAATTTATGATGTCACATGTCTTGCCACTATAGATTCTAGGAACTTGATTCTGTCTTTGAACTTGGAAATCTTGAATTTCATGTCTTCATTCTATTCTTGTGTCAAGGGTTAACCTTCATAAGAATTTATAGGATTTTTATTCGGTTTATTACGTCTAGACATGATGGGAATTGATCCAGAAGGATCTCCACACAAGGATTCATTACTTTACACACCATGTAGAAGATCATTAAAATGATGATTAATGATAGGTGACAAAGTTTTAAAGGAATGTTTAATGGTTCATATTGTAAAAATGATTACTATTTTGAGCACAATGTTCTCATGTATTTTTCATTTAATTTGTAAAAAGGAAATTAAAATTAAATGAGATAATCCAACTCCCAAATTAGTTTCCTAGTTTTAAGGGGAACTTACTTTTATGTGAGAATCCTACCTCACAAATTAGTTTCCTAATTTCAAGAGGAAGTTGGGAGTCTCATGAGTTGGTTTGGGATTCTTCCTCATTTTATCACAAGTGGTTTCCTAGTCTCAAGGGAAAGTTAAGGTTGGTTGAGATACTTTCTCATATTTGTGCTCGAGTTGTTATTAGATCCTAAAATTGTGGATCTTGTATCCTTGAATTATGGAGAGAGGGAAACTATACAAATTCCTTATGTAAGCATTGTAAGGGGAGGCCCCCTTGAGGCCCCTCGGAGAGAGTGAGACTTTCATTGAGAGGAATTCAGTCCTTTTGGTGTCTGAAGAAATTCCACTTATGTGAGAGCATTAAGTTCTCTTTGTATAAGAGAAGGATGCTTTGGGATTTCCACCCTGTAAGGAGCATGTGACACATTTTGTGAGAAGGTTTCAACCCTGCTAAAAGAAGGATAATAAAGTGATTCATATTCCAAGTGGATCCGGATATGTATCCAACAAAGTCTGGTGAAATCCGTTAACACATGGGTATCAAATTATATGTGTGATTTTTGTTTTGCATTCTCGCTTGATTAGGTAGAGATTTAATTACACATATGCACCTATTTATGATAATATTTCTCATGTTCATATGCAATTATTAATGATTATTTGCTCATGTTCACATGCGATTAAGTGTCGGTAAAAGATCCTCATCGTAGGATTTTTGTAGAGAAAAATATCACAAGAATTTCCAGAATAGGAATAGGGTTTTGGAGACTATTCTACTAGCCAAACTTCAACCTATTATAAATTCTCCCATTCTAATATTATGCTACTGAATTTTTTGCATTCTGCATTTTAATTTTTTTTCTTAAATATGCTACTAATAGCATGCAATTTGAAGCTTCCAAGAGAAATTTATGGTTGAGATACCATAACCTATAGTGTTTTACCTATTTAAGGAGTGAACTTCTACAAAATGTTGTGTATCCAATAATTTACTCCAAGATATAAAATTTGAATTTGAAACCCTTGGTCTATATTCTTTTCAAATCCATGGGTGGCACTTGATTTGGAGTTTGTAATCTTCAAATATGCCTATTTTACCAAGAACACATATCTAAGACTAGTTTCAGAATTAGTCAAAAACCCTAACTTACACAACCTTGTTGATCAAAATTTTTGATCAACTATATTTATTTCTCTTGGAAAAAAAAAAAAAAATTAATATCAAAAGATTTTTTTTTGAACAATTATCATTCCATAGTGTATTCCTTGGTCTCAACTTCGTCATGCATTTTTCAAAATCAAAATTTGAGTCTGTATGCCCAAGATACTCATGATTTTGTCCAAAAGTTCGACAAAGACATTGCAAGAAGAACTTTGAAGAATGAAATTTTTTCTAAGTGTTGTGCCCTTCTTCCCCTCTTCTCATACTTAGTCATTTTAACATTTTCTATCTCCTCCCCATCTCCATACTTAACTATTTTTCCCTCTTCCACTCTAGTCTCCATATTCCACACTTAGCCATTTTTCTCTCTTTCATTCCTTTGTCACCTTTCCTTACTTAGCCATTTCCATGTTCACGTTCATATTCTCATTTTATTTTATTCTTCTTTTCCATTTTAACTTCCATTATTTCATTTTCCATTTCCTTTTTCTATTTCCCTTTCTTATTTTCTTTTTCGTTTCCATATTCATGTTATTTTTATATTTTACATGCCATATTTCATGTCATTCCATTATATACCTCTCCAACACTTACCATGTTTTACTCTTCCAACACTTAGTCAAATTTGGGTTATGGGGGAGTAAAAATGCAGGGTTGGAACAAGTTTGAGGTCCGCAGGTCCGTAATCGTGCTACCTACAAATTACACCTCTTAATTTTTCGTCCTCCACAATGCACTTTTCACTTTTCACCTTTTTCATACTTAGTCATTTTCTTGAAATGTAGATGCGAGACGACTTGCTACCCCATTTACCTTTTTCACATGTCTTCAGCTCTGTAGGTCTGCAATCTTGCATTCACCAATATTCACTCTCCATTCCCCTTTTTTCACCTCATACTTAGTACTTTTTACCATTTCTTATCCTCTACATTTCTCTACATTTGCAAGAATTAAAGCTCTACATTTCCAAGAATCTTTGAATTGATCTGCTAAAAATTTTCTTTCTACTTCTTCTTCCTTTATGTTTCTTTCCATCAAATTTTCCATGAATGTATGGAAAACAAGAAGATTTGGGTTTGAGCAGTTCTTTCTCTAGAAATATTTATTCATCTCTTAACATTTCATGTCCAAAGGAGTGAAATCCATACTTGTTAAAAGTAGATGCAATTTATTTTAGTTCATGTAATTTCCATTGAGATCTTGTTGAATTTGTTTCAATTTTCTTGTCCCAGACATTATCGAACTTGGCATATTGAGATGTTTTTATTAATTTCTCCCACAAAGAACTATTTTTGGGTATTACATTAGTGATTTATCATACTTGAGTTGAAAGCATGTGATTTCAAATGTATTTCCTATCAAAATAATTTTTGAGTAATAATGAAGTTATCATTTAAATTTCTCTGAAGACCTATCCATTTCTTCATCTCACAAAAGTAATAGAAGATTCCAAGTTCAGTTTATCTTACAAGAAAGAAAGAATGTCTATTGAAAGGAGACTCCAAAACCTTGTAGACACAAATCTCTACTGACATAATTTATCCTATCTTTTCTTAAAATGATATGATGTATGTTTATATAATTGTATATAAGGGTTGTACATTTGTATATACAAGCTTTCTTGGAATATCTTTCGGGGTTTTCTCTTTAGCATTTACCCTTTACATTCATTGTATAACCATACAAATAATCTTCCAACATTTCATCCAAGGAGGAATACCACCTCTATACAAATGCGAAGGGATTTATATCCTTGTGAGGTTGACCTTAAGACTATAAAATAGTCTTTTAGATCAACAATCATGTAACTTTGAAAAAATATCAAACCATAATATGAAACTTTTATCCAATGTACTTAGATATGTCCTCTCTATACCTTGAAATTTGTTTCCTTGAAAATTCCCACAAAAACGTTGGATAGAAAATGTTGAGATGACTTGTTTGAAGGAGACAAACCAAGGACTACCCACTCTAAAACTAAATGTTATGGATGAAACCCCCCAAAGAACATAAAAATGATAAGAAATGAATACTTACACACCTTGATAAAGATATAGAGTGGATGAATAAGAAGCATCTTCGAGGTGAAAACTAGGTCTACTTGGTATATATAAGAGACAAGGGGTACAATTAAAATTAAAGGCCTTAGTCGAGCAATGATGAAAATAATTGTATAACAATAGAAATGTAATGTGCATGAAATAGGGATTAAAATATTATTTGGAAATATCTTTAATTCCTTGCTATTAGCACCACCTCTTGTACTTGATGAAGATACATTGGACCACACTTCCAAATTAGAGATCACTAATTTTTCCAAACTTGGGCCTAATGGCTTAATAAGCATGTCCTTTTATAAAATTCCCTTTGTCAATTACCATTGTTTAGAATCCTCTCAACCATGATAATTACCTTGTTCAATTAATGAGGTTAACTTGGATCACTCTTCCATAACATAAACCAATGGTATCTTTGATTCCACATAACTGACACTATAACCTATTGCACTTGAGAAGGATCAATTGGGCCACCTTTCCAAATCAATGGCTACTAAATTTTCCACTACTCGGAATGTTGTCAAATAGTTTAAGGTTACAAACAATTCCATTAATTTCATATCCCATGATGAATTTTAAAAATATTTTCCAACTTTTGTTTCATGGATGTAGGACTTTGAACTAAATATATTAGTACCTTTGGATTATTCTCTTAGCCATGGTTGGATTGANATTTTTGAGTAATAATGAAGTTATCATTTAAATTTCTCTGAAGACCTATCCATTTCTTCATCTCACAAAAGTAATAGAAGATTCCAAGTTCAGTTTATCTTACAAGAAAGAAAGAATGTCTATTGAAAGGAGACTCCAAAACCTTGTAGACACAAATCTCTACTGACATAATTTATCCTATCTTTTCTTAAAATGATATGATGTATGTTTATATAATTGTATATAAGGGTTGTACATTTGTATATACAAGCTTTCTTGGAATATCTTTCGGGGTTTTCTCTTTAGCATTTACCCTTTACATTCATTGTATAACCATACAAATAATCTTCCAACATTTCATCCAAGGAGGAATACCACCTCTATACAAATGCGAAGGGATTTATATCCTTGTGAGGTTGACCTTAAGACTATAAAATAGTCTTTTAGATCAACAATCATGTAACTTTGAAAAAATATCAAACCATAATATGAAACTTTTATCCAATGTACTTAGATATGTCCTCTCTATACCTTGAAATTTGTTTCCTTGAAAATTCCCACAAAAACGTTGGATAGAAAATGTTGAGATGACTTGTTTGAAGGAGACAAACCAAGGACTACCCACTCTAAAACTAAATGTTATGGATGAAACCCCCCAAAGAACATAAAAATGATAAGAAATGAATACTTACACACCTTGATAAAGATATAGAGTGGATGAATAAGAAGCATCTTCGAGGTGAAAACTAGGTCTACTTGGTATATATAAGAGACAAGGGGTACAATTAAAATTAAAGGCCTTAGTCGAGCAATGATGAAAATAATTGTATAACAATAGAAATGTAATGTGCATGAAATAGGGATTAAAATATTATTTGGAAATATCTTTAATTCCTTGCTATTAGCACCACCTCTTGTACTTGATGAAGATACATTGGACCACACTTCCAAATTAGAGATCACTAATTTTTCCAAACTTGGGCCTAATGGCTTAATAAGCATGTCCTTTTATAAAATTCCCTTTGTCAATTACCATTGTTTAGAATCCTCTCAACCATGATAATTACCTTGTTCAATTAATGAGGTTAACTTGGATCACTCTTCCATAACATAAACCAATGGTATCTTTGATTCCACATAACTGACACTATAACCTATTGCACTTGAGAAGGATCAATTGGGCCACCTTTCCAAATCAATGGCTACTAAATTTTCCACTACTCGGAATGTTGTCAAATAGTTTAAGGTTACAAACAATTCCATTAATTTCATATCCCATGATGAATTTTAAAAATATTTTCCAACTTTTGTTTCATGGATGTAGGACTTTGAACTAAATATATTAGTACCTTTGGATTATTCTCTTAGCCATGGTTGGATTGATAATATATATTCTTGATTTAGCACATAGGATTAGGATCTCCCTCTACCAAGTTACATACAACCCTACTTCCACTTCAATTTACTATAGGACATAACCCCTTCAACATTGGGACATTATCCCTTCTTTCTTACTTGTCCATGTTTGATGACAAAACTTTCACATCACGAGTTTCCCTAGAGTAGCACCATTTTACCATTTGGCACCCATATGTATTAGATTGGTTGTCTTGAGGTTGTTTATATCTAGTCTACCATTTGTTCTGAGAGGTATGGCCACCTTTACACTTCTTGTGTTATGGATGATATTTGATCTCAAACTAGTTCTTACCCTTTTACCAAAACTTTCACTCAATGTTGATGGCATAAAAATAAGTGGCTCCTAGTCAATAGGTTTCCAAAAATTTTCTGTCAATTTAGGTTTATCTATGTAGGTCACCATGGTATTTTAGAACTAAATAGCTTTTTTATTCCCTAACAACCACTTTTGTACATATGGTATGAAAGGTGCCCATGTACCATATGACACAATTTGTTGTTTACCTTGACACAAGATCACTCATATCATGAACTAGTGTTCATAGTTTCCATTAGGTAGATACTCCTCTTTAAGAATGTCAACAAATTCCCCCAAGTGGGTTTTGTCACATACAATTCAGAATATTCAAAATGTTGGACACAATAAGTATTCACTAATATTTGACATGGGGTAGGGACTTCAAAAGTACAAAAGTAAGGTTCTCACTATTAGAAAATTTGTGAATAGAGAAATAATCTAGCAATTATAACCATTTATATGGACCTTTTGCATATATATTACCTTCAAATAAAGAAATATCAAAATTAACTTGTACCTTGAAGTGTGTTGTTCCTATTAAATAACTTATTATCAAAGGTGCCTTCATCATTGCTAGGATTCATTGAAGAATATGGGGAAAATGGTCCATCATTTAGTTCCTTTGTCACTCAAGATTATTCTTAGTCTAAAAACCTGATATGATATCGTACTCCCTTGACCACTTGGGTCAGTGATGGATATCTTCACCAGGCTCAGTTAGTTTGAGGCCCAACTCCCTGCACCATGACCTTGTTAAGGACATGTATGGAAAATAAGAAGAGATAATATTTCTCTAATAGCAATGATCAATATTAGATTGAGAACAAAATTAAAGAACACAATATTGCATAGAAAAACAAGTACAATATTGAAAGGAAAATGTTAGAGTGAAAACCAAATTCTATTAATGAATCAAATGGTGAAAAACATTGCAAGGTACACAAAAATATGAAGTGGATAGAGTCATGGTATCTTATCTCTAAGAAGAGATGGGACGACTATGCTCATTTTCATAAATCTCATAACAAGAGGTCAAAGCTACCTTTAACAAAAACCCCGACCTTAGGAGTTGAGGTGGTGAAAGGAATGCATGCCCCTGGGAGCCTAGTTGGTATGCCAACTTCTTAGGGCCATAACTTTCATATATGGACTTCATT
Source organism: Picea sitchensis (assembly GCA_010110895.2). Classification (NCBI taxonomy): domain Eukaryota; kingdom Viridiplantae; phylum Streptophyta; class Pinopsida; order Pinales; family Pinaceae; genus Picea; species Picea sitchensis. The sequence continues at coordinate 6,283 of SNQJ01S0105799.1, read as the reverse complement.
TCAAGCATTCTATGGACTATTATGAGGTTTACTATGAGATCTATGTGTTTGGTAGGCCTAGTTATAGTATATAGACAGATTGCCAAAATCATAAAAAAATCCATGAGAAAGGCCCCCAAAAATGCATTATAAGTCTAGGACCTTCAAAATTGTTATAAATCTTATAAGACTCGAGACATTTTTTGAGATGATGACAGACTCGAATGAGCACCTTGATCTAGATATCTAATTATATTGTGAATAAACTCTACTTCTAAATATCCACAAGCCCAACAATTTTTTCCTATCTCTTAAACCATTCTCAATATTACTATGAGCTAAAACAATTCCTTCTTCATTGTAGTGAGTTTAGGAAACATAATGTTTTTCTCTTAAAAGTTTATGGACCTAAAATTCTAAATTTCAAAAATATATCTGTAAAATATAAATACATTAAACTTCATCTATAAAACATGCTTACACTAGGATTTCTTTATACAACTAATGACATTTGAAAACTTGTAAAAATTATAGAATGATGAAATTGTAAAACCCTTTAATGTAATTGACAACGAAGATACATAAAGGATAACTTTTCTATGGTTTGAAATTTTTTTGTCTCTTTATTTGAAACTCAAAATTAATTCTTATTTTTTATTTCTCTTATTAAAAATTATTTTATGGTTTGAAATTTTTTTGTCTCTTTATTAAAAACTCAAAATTTAATCTATTTTTTATTTCTATTATTAAAAATTATATAATGTAGCATAATTACTGTGACTTTAGTATCTTAATTTGCCTCAATACTATATTTTGCGAGCATTCTGCATTATCACATTCTAGAAAATCCCTAAAACAACTATGTTGTGCCATAAGATAGGGTGTATTATGGCCCATGTTTAATTTTTTTTGTTGGGTAAATAAAACATATTTTTATTTCTTTACAAAGAGGATTACATAGAATTCAATGAAAATTGTCGCATTGATCCTCATTATAATAGTTATTATAGCCACCTTTATTAAGAAAAAATAGCATAAAGGTTTAAAACAAGAATTGCATGATCATTGTCCAAGAACTAACACACATTGTGTTACCTCTGTCTAGAATTAGAAATCGCAGGGTCACATCTTTGGATTATGATCAAACTTTCATATGGTTATTGGGCTATGTTTCACATGCCTTAAGACCATATTTTGTTTGTATAAGTAGATTCTGGCTTGTTATGATAACTTGCACAAGATAATCTTTAAATATTGCAAGCATTTTATTTTGTGAGACAATTGCTTCGATTAAGAATTATACAGCTTGGATTAATAATTTATTCATAGCTTGGGAATTGCCCTCAATTATACTTCCTCAAATTCATCCTCCTTGCTTTATCTCATGAAAATAAGTAATAGGTTACAAATTAGGTTGGTGGTAGGTACTTAGTTTTATGAGAAATATAATGTGTTTTTTTAATGAGAATATGTGTTTTACTCTTGTTTTTTTAGTTTTATGTATTATGGGGATTTTAAGAATATATGCATAAGGTTGGAGTTATATGTTGTGGAATACCAACAAGATATGTAAAAGCATATTACTAAGATTTATCTTATTTGATATCTTATAAAAATTATTAAATAAATAAAAGTAGATCTATCAAATAAGAAAGAAGAGATACAAAAATTATGTGGTAAAATCCCAAGTTGGGGAAACATCCATGGAAGTAAGACATGTATGGAGTTGAAATGAGATCCATACAATTCTCAAGCATATGGATGATCTAGCCTAAGGACCAATAGGGTCCAAGATAATGAACAATACCATAAGCCACCCTCCATTGATTTAAATCCAATTGCCTCAATTTATAGTAACCATGATAAGCCTAAAACTTTGATCATAAGGCACAATCAACAGTGGAGATCAATCAATCCACAAAGGTTGATGATAATATCATCAAGATATAAGGGAGAAGTAGTGGATACAAATGACCTATGAGTGTAGATCACCATTACTTAAGAGACATTTCACCACCAAATAACTCCCCAAACTATTTCCTTGTGCACATGTGCAATATTAGAAAAGTATAGTAAGGCCATGTTAAATGTATAAGTGCCCCACAAATGATGTTATAATGATCATCATTATGACACTAATTACAAAATCACATCAAGCCATAGAAAACATTAAAACACATCCCAAGATTCCTCGCAATGTTGACTAGAGGAATGATCACCTGAGTTGAGGAAGGAGTTGTGTTACATAAGAATAATAGGCCAATAATGTGAGATATTTGAGATGTCACAAGTATAATGATGCCTAATTGTGTGTACAAATTCCTCGTAATGATGTTCATGCAATCATCATAGTGATAGGCTATAAAATGGTAAATGTGGCCACTAGGCAATCATTATAGCACGGGTTGTAATGAACACATTTGGAAGAAGATGGTATTACATTACATTCTCAATTAATGAAAACTTAGAACATCTTGGATAAGTGGAAAAAATAGTGTCAAAATTTGATGTTGTTAAAGATAAGTTGTCCAGTGCAACAATGTAGGAAACCAACTATAAGTTGCAACCAAATCCTTAATAAGGTGCAAGGAGAAGACACCTTCTACTGTCAAAAATCAATGCAAAATGACCAATAATGAAAACATCAATATTCTCATGATGAAGTGCCAAGTAACTCAATAGAGAGCAGTAATCTTCATATTATCAATTCCACATACTCATCCCAAAGCTTCTTTATTGTAGTTTCCCCTGACACATTCATTAACACATAATAAAATAATGTAAGACCAATCAAGGAAATTGCCTTATCGTTCATCTTGTCCCAATAATATTGCTTCATAGTATCCGACTTTGTGTCTTTCATGACAAATTCCTCCTATGTTCTTTTAGTAACTAGATATTCCTATTGAACTTCTAAAAATTGAAGTTGTGGCCATTGAATTTCTTGATCTTTGAATGTCTGGATGCCATTTATTCTACCATAGATATATTTTCAACCTCTCTCTAAGAATGGCAACTTCAAAAAGGATATTTTTGTAGAAATAGAACACTATCTAGTTCGACCTCCTTAACCCAAATAATAAGATATGATATATGAATCTCTAATCAAGACCTCAAAGTAAGGCCCGAACAATCCAAGATTCCATGATCTAAGTTTCCTCAACTTGGTGAAAAAGGAATCCTCTTAAATCCAACAACCACTCGTATACCAATTGGTAAACCCAGAGAGGAACGTGCAACATATGGAGAAGATTCTACAACACAAAGATAATCAACATACAAATGAAATTCTATATAATAGAACAACCATAAAAAAGGAGCACATACAACAACAAAGAAGTTTGTTTTTCAGTGGGGACAAATCATTGTCCACCTTATTTTTTTCTTTTCTTTTATGATGATGATGATTATTAATGTTTGTTGAGACCAAAATTGGTCTGTCAGGCCTTAATAAAGGTAAGAGATTATTTAGATTTCCTTAGAATTTTATTTTTGTGCTAAAAAAGAATTAAGAGAAGCATTCCAAGATCACCATAGTTTTGATGACTTAGGAGGTTAGGAAGGTCGATATTGTGACAAATATTTTGAAATTATGTTCTTAACTGAGTATACACATGGCACTTTCGGGGAAAGCATTTTTCATCTTCAACTCTCTTAGTGTCACAAAGATAATATATTATTTTGTTTCACGGTGTTTTGGAAATTGTCCAATGCTTAGTTTCGCTATGCAACTCATGGGAGTTGGTTCAAATTTTAGCAATATTGATTTTCTTCTTTGTGCTAGTTAAAACCAAGAGACACTTTTTACCTTCTAGATTAGGGTTGACCACCTCCTTGTAGTATCATAATTTCCTTGTATACTCTAATTATTTTTCACACCATAGATTCTCCTTAAATTTAGTTGTAATAATATTTGTAATATTATCGGTATTCTGCAGAATGACATCTTCATGTATTCCTTAATGATTTAGCCAAGACTTGGCATATTTATTCCATCCCCACTTGAGTCTCTTGTGGTTTTTGTTGAAGTTTGAAGAAATTTTGGAGAGCCTCTTGCCGTCCATGTTGTTTATCTTGTTGTTATATATTAAGTACTAAACATGGTTGTGCTCTCAATGGGGGAAAGGCTCGCTTCTATAAGGAGGATAGGATAGGATGTATTTCCTTTAATTTTGATATTATAAGTGATAAAATTATTTTGCATATGCTCTATCTTTCTCCATGATTCTATAGGATGCAAATTCACACTCTAATTTACAAATAAAATTTTTATTCATATTAAATTTAAAATTCATATCCATTTTTCCTATGATACTTTTTATATGGAAATGAAAATAACAAGACACACACACACACACTTAACCTTCATTTCCCACTAGTAAATAAATACATTATTCTGTTCATATGAGATATTAATTCATAAAATTATTATCGACATTTCTAGGATCTGAGATTTCTTTAAGTTGGGTAATATTGCATTGTGTTTATTATCTGTCTTGTTTTGGTTTTGTTTGCAAAGTGATCCATTACTTGACCTTATCTCAGGTACATGTGACAAGAAAAGGGCCACAAATTTTAGAGCAAGGCTAGTGTCATGTGTTGCAGGCTTTAGTAATAACTGTTAAGAAAATAATATCTAGGACTTCTATAGGGTTATCATTTCTAAAATCTCCTTTAGATAAGAATTTGTTTGGTAAAAATGCACCTTCTTAAGAGTTCTATTTGTGAATTTTTGAGGATCTGATTAATTAGATTTATTTTCAATATTTTCATTTAGATTAGATAGTTAAGAGAGTATAATAAAACATCTTAATTGTATACGATAGATGGTCCATAGCTAGAGGATTTTTATTTCAATGGTGGGAGGTGTAAGGTCTTTGGCTAGAAGGGCATGAAGACCCTTTCCCAAGTCCTCAAGGAGACAGAAATTAGGGTTTCTATGGCACCCCAGATTCACACTAGTTGGGCAAGTGGGCACTGGGCACCTTAGGCATATGAATGCGCCAAGTGGTTTTCCCAAGTATGAAGCAACGAAGAGAAGGGGCGTACCAAATAGGTTTGGGTGTGTCGGTCCCAATGGACGCATCAATTGATGGGTGCACCAGGTCCACGAAGGGGCACAACAATTCGTTTGGGTGTATTGGTCCATGAAGGGGAACAACACACCCAACGGATGTAAGGGTTTACAATGGTGACCTTTGGAGTCCATATAAGATAACAAGGGCACACAACCAAGGAAGTAATATTTGAAGAACAAGAAGAACAAGATTAGCTCTGTAATTCTGAGGTAGACTTAGACAAAGATGGGCGAGCTCCCTCAATGATCCAAGTTGCTCCACATGGGAGGAATTGTGTTTCCTTGAGGTGATTATGTGGACAAAGTTGGGGTGACCTTATTTTTGGCTGAGTTTTGGGGAAGTCTTGTTGTAGGTTTGAATGATGCATGCTAGGAGAAAGAACCACAGTTCTATGCAAATTCATGTAACCAAGAAGAGGCGGTGAGTCTGTGGTGGATGCATGTTTTAGGTGCTTCGTAAAAGTTGTGAAAGATGTTACGATAGACGAGTCTTCGTATGACGAATATGTGTATGAGTTTCTTGATGAGGTGAGGTGAGAAGTGTGACTCTACCCAAGTTGATAACCAAGCTGGTAGTGCTCATATTGTAACAATTTTGCAATAATAAGACTTTGTCGGGTGTTAGGAACAATTTGTGCCACCCACACTACATCTATGTGTCTCTTTTCTACTTCACAAATGTTCTCTTTGTTTCTAATGGATGTATGCTTATATATGACTAAATATTAAGCTGTTAACAATTGTCTAAGTATACAAGAGTTGCACTAGAGTGGGACTGTGATTCGTCGATAGCCTAGAATAGAGTATGGGTATGATCTAGGTGAAGAGGTGTAGTCTAGACGAAGCATCCTTGGTGTTTCCAAGCAGCCAAGTGAGAAACATCATGGTGTCACACACCCTCAAGAGGTGCACAATCACAAGAATCGAATAGGCACATTGTGGGGACGTGACATGAGGGATAATTGGACCCTTTATCCAAGTAAACCTATGTGGTTAATGAGAGTAAAAGCCTTACATCAATATAATGTTGTTGAATTTGTCTTCTGAGTTCTAGTACCTCCCTTAAAGACAATGTTATACACCTCTAATTCAATTACCTGAAGAGATGTTAAGCACAAAGCTTTTTTAAATATACATTTTTGCTAATTTGAACAAAGGGATTCCTATTAAATTTGTTTTGGAAAATGAAAACCATAACTACAAATAGCCACTAGATTATGAATGAAT
>SNQJ01S0105798.1:0-20038 GCA_010110895.2 Picea sitchensis | reverse complement strand
AGGAAGCAAATGAAAACCCTACTTTGAGCAAGTTAACTTAATCAATATAATGAGAAAAAGAAAACCATCTATTTAATCTATTCAAATTAATGAACAATAGCAACAACAACCTAATCTAATCAATCTATTCAAATTAATGAGCAACAATAAGTAAGCAAATAAGCAATCAAATAATTAACCTATGAAAACTTCTTCATCAAGTAAACTAATCAAAACTACTCAACAGGTAACTAATCAAACTATTAAGCAAGTGAACTCTATTCTTAAGATAAAACTCATAATTAATTCTGATCTACAAAGAGAATCTTTAACCTATTTAATTAAAAACATCATGACAAAATGCAAAGATTAATCAACAATTACTCTTAATATACAATAACAAGAAACTTCAAATATAAGGATGATGATTATGTCTTCGGTGTCTTATGACATCATGATGGCATCTAACAATTAGTGATATCTCAAGAAGAATAATTTCAATATTAACTTATTTGGATAAATGAAAGGTATGAATCAAGCAATCTAACGAGAGCTTAGCCATCATAGAAGAAATATCAACTATCCCGAAAAATCCATGTGATCTCTTAATTTATGCATTAATCATCAACACATAAGAAAACACTATTCTACTTAATTCAAATGCAATCTTATGATAAGGTAAGAAAATTCACACACTTAGAAACTCGTAACTAAAACTTAACTCAAACTCAAACTTCTATTTAAAATTGCAAGTTAAATCTAGAATGACAATTTCACAAAATAAACTAAACTAATCCTATTATTAAGAATTCAAATTGCAAATTGAATACTCATAAAAACATGATTCAAATACTACTTCTATCTCAACATACTATGAGAAAATTGATAAGAAAACTAAATAGCAAACTAGATAAGCAAATTGAGAATCGAAATCAAAACTAGTAACTATTCATCCATCGAAACTTTGCCAAAGAAACTATGTACTCTGTATTAACTCAATGCCTTGTTTTAACTCAATACTCTGTTTTAATTGTTTTATTTCAACATGTAGAAATTCAAATGAGCATCTAATCACATGACGAAGTTAGTAGCTAAGCTTGCAAGCTATTTACTAATAAAAAGACACAACATATTAACAACTATCCTTTACAAGAAACCTGCAAAAAGGAAATTGAAACAATTAAATTATGAACAACAAACACACAACATGTAAAATGATAAAAACACGTAACATAAAATGAAAGAAATGGCAATTGCACAACTCAAATACACAAGATAACTATCTAAATATTCACCCAAACCACTGGTGGCCCCCCCAGCAGGTTGTGGCTACTCCTCAACATCGAGTCACGAGCTAAATCAACACGATTTTGACATTTAAATTAAAAATGCAGTCTTGCACAAGTTTTTGGAAATGTCTCAAATTACACAACAAAAACGATTCTAGAAATTCCTGACAAGTCTTAACAATTATTAACCTATCACCACTGTGGTATTTATAATAGTTACAATCTGAGAGGTCGACCACTGGAAGGGTCGACCTCCTCTAAAAAAACAAATTCCATTAAATACACTATAACTGCATGTGGCTTCTAGAAACCAACCGAGCCACTGAATGCTTAGCATAACAACTCAATTCGAGATGTCAAGAGCTTAGTAGCTGGAGGCCATGAGCGTGAACAAAACCCATGTCGCCGATTCGTCTAGCACAGCCCGCCGATATAACAACCGCCAACTCGCCCACATTTTTAGTGCGGGATGTAGTGCCAGATGAAGTACCAAATGCAGTGCCAGATGGAGTACCGGACAAGCTACTGGATGGAAAAACTCCATGCAATTTTTACCCGTGACACACAGATCCTGCATTATCTTCTTGTAATCATAAAATCAAGCTGAATTAAACTCAAAATCATCAAAAAAATCAATTACACGTACCTGGAATAAGCTTTGATGATTTGTTATGAAATCCTTCAAAACTTCTTCAAAATGGTTATTAATACATATATAATATCGGTAAAAAAATGATTTAATCAACATCATTAATCAACTAAATCATGAGCCCAAAATTACCCCCACACCTAAGATTTTGTAGGTCCCACTGCAAACAAAAATGAATCGCCCAAAATGACTAGACCTCTTGAGCATGGGATGGATTAGCTTTAGAAGCTTCTTTCCCTGAAGAATTGGTCTTGGCCTTCTTGCGGTGTTTCAATTATGCACAGAGGCTACGATTGTCATTGTTCAACTGGTCAACCAATCTTTGGAGGGAATTCACTTTTTCTTGTAGGATTGCATTGTCATGGTGGATATGTCTATCCATGGTCTTCCTCTCTTCCAATTGTTGCAGCAACTGAACATTTTCCTGTTGTAGCTTTTCAATGGCTGGAATATGATCAGATATCTCAGAGGAGGGCTTGGATCCCTTGAAGGATGTAGAGAGTCTATCCGTTTTGGGATCTGGTATAGGCATCCGAGAGGTAGGAGTAACAAGGGGTTTATGAGGAGAAATAGGTTCAGATTTTTGTCTCTCTATGAGGATCCAGTTCTTCTGCAAACACTTCCCTAAGTCTTTTATGAGGGCTTTCAAGATCGAAGGATACTTGGATAGGGTCCAAATTGGTTGGGGGTTTTTCATAAGGTTTTCCTCTTGTAATTCAGGCACTCTTTCAAAAAGGTCCTCTCTTGAATCGATTAGCTCCTCTCCTATTTGTGGGGACTATAGGGAAGTCTTGTTGAATTACCTCTTGTAACTTTTTGGGTGCAGGATCAATAGACGTTGAAGGCATTGGGGAGTTATAAATAGGCTTCTTAGTCTTCTTGCCTGATGAGGTTGTAGGGGTATCAACAAGTTTCTTGGTCTTTTGTTCCGGTAAAGGGGTATCTTGAGTAGGAGGGTTTGGAGTCTTTGAAGAATGGGGTTTGGATGGAGTAACCGTCCCTAGATCAAGTGTTTTCTTGCTAGTCTTGATTGTAAGATGAGGGTTTGAAAATTGGTAAATGAACTCATCCCATGTTTTTCCCTGTTTTTCCAACTCGGCTATAACAAGTAGTTTGATGAGGCCATGGTGGAATAGGATGTTATTGGGATTGGTTACATTCTTCCATACTTGGGAAGACATCTTCTCAAGAATTTTTAAGAAGTAAAAGGGAAAATTCAATGGCTTATTGAATTGAAAGTGAGCTAATAATCGAAAGCCGTAGGCTTTAAAAACATAATATCTACCTTCACAAGTGATCATTATGGTGATGACTATGAGAGGGTTGATTAGCTAATCCTTAATCCACTCATTGGAGTATCCCTTAGCTTCAGAGATATTCTGAAACTCAGGTTTGAAGACCCTGTTGTAGCTCGCTCGTGGAAACTGGTGGTGTTTAAACCAACGATCTCCAACTCTTGGAGGCTTTGTGGATGAGGAAATTGATTCCTCAGAGACCACGAAGGTGAGATACCCCACGCGTGCCATACTTCCATCAAATCCCAGGGCAAATTGCATAGAAACACCGTCTTTGTGGCCCTGCAAATGAGACAAGAACGGTCCCCACCCTGTGTGAAGGAAGACTTCCTTGCACTGTGTGAACTCGAGGATAGCAAAGAGGTCAACATATGAGGACGAATCATACCGTTTGGGCATGGTGACAATGTGGAGAAATGAACAGAGGGTGTAATTCGATAAAACCCCTCCCCCACACCTAAGTATTGTGACACCTCACAATAAAAAATATAGGAAACTAGTCAATTCTCCCAATAGTCGAATATTTACAACTTGTTAAGTGTAGAGATAAATTTCACATGTTGGTCTGACGAGATGGTTAGAATATGGCCCCACATATAGGATAGAACATCCTACATATAGTTAAGAAGAGGTAGGCGAGAGAGTTTCAAGATAGTCTTAAAGTTAGTTCCCAATGGAAAATTTATGGAGTTCATTAACCTTAGCTTAACCATACATACTTTGTGTCATCTTTTTCTACAAGTAAGTCCGTACATCAGGATAAGTTTAATTTTTTTTTATTATTTTTTGTCAATATCATCGTCACTAGGTAGAATGCTCTACTTCCAGCAAGCCTGTTCAATACTCTGACGGGTTTACCTAGTCATACCACAAGCCGGTACCCACTGCCAACATACCTATTCAGCATCTGGACGGGTTAGCCTCTTACACCCTCAGAGACTAGCCCTCCATCTTTTAATATTTTAATATAAGATTTCTTTGTGCAAGAAGATGAGGGGACATCTCTGAAAACAACTTTTTCTCTTTTTTCAATTGGGATGGTATTTATGTTAGAGAATAAATTTCCGTTATATATTCCTTAGTGATTATCCTAATGTGAGGGGTACTTAAGCGGACATAGCCTATCCAAAGATATGATATATTCAAACATTTTTAGTGTCTAGTGGATGGTACCATTGGGAAAGAACATAAAGGTATCTTTAGGCTCAACTCACTTTCTTCCTTTTTTTCTTTTTTTGATGTTTCCATGGCTAACTGCTAATCAGACCTCCTTGTTACTCTTTAATAAAGATACTTTACTCACTTACTCAAGGTTCTTGGGGAAACTGTACGAGTGACCTCTAAGCTTGATGGTTACATTATCACTTCCTTATATAATGGTGAAGGTTTAAGAGCAACTGTTATTTAAGATGCCTTGAGAAAAAAGAAGATGAAAATATTTACAAAAATATGGACAATTACAACAAGTCATTATTCAATTGATGCTTGACAGACAACAAGGTTCAAGTATAATAATATTTTGAAGAAAAATCCTTCCTTTAAATCTCCTTGAAACTATCTATTCCTGGTGAAATAAATACCTATAGAAATCTCTAGAATTGTCTATCAACAAATTCAAAATTATTTACATATGTACAATCAAAAATTCAGAAAACATTCAAGAACAAGGGGGAACTTCCCCATCTACTAAGGCCAATGCCTTGTCAGTTGACATGACCTGTAGAAAATCTTCTTTGGAAATGGGCCCGTGATACAGTTTGAGTCCGTGTCCATTTACTACAAAGGATTCTTGTCCATTGTCAATTTTTTTTATTTTCATAGCTCCATTGTCATATACAATGACTATCTCATAAGGACCCAACCATCAAGTGGTGAATTTTCCTTTGAAAGTTTTAAATCGGGGGTCAAACAACAAAGCCCAATCACCAGGATGGAAGTGTTTCTTCTTAATAAATTTGTCATGCTACTTGCTCCTCTGGTTTTGGACTAATATTGTTCATTGGATAACATCTTGATTGATCTCATCCAACTCATTTAATTGTAGGGCTCGTTGTTCTTGAGCCTCATCTAAGTTTAATCCCAATTCCACGACAATACCAAAAATCCTTACTTGGAATTCTATTGGTAAAAGCACTTGTTTCCAATATACTAGCTCATAAGGGGTATGCCTAGTGGTGTTTCTCTAGGTGGTCAGATATGCCGACAAAGCCTCTAGAAGTCTATCAGCCCAATCTCAATGATGCAATTGAACAGTCTTGGTTAAGATAGCTTCCATAACTTTGTTTGTAGACTCTACCTGACCATTAGCTTGTGGGTGGTATGGAGAAGATTTACAATGTTTAATCCCATATTTCTCCATTAGTTCTCTCATCAGCTTGGAATTGAATTGAGTGGCCTAAGCGGGTAAAGATGTCTTCATAAATGAATTCAATAACAAATTTTTCTGTAGACCTAAATAGGGATTTTGCCTCTACCCACTTGGTGACATAATCTGTACAAACCAAAATATAATTCTTCTTACGAGACATGGGTGAAATTGGTCCTACAAAGTCAAGGGCCCATTTTTTGAAAGGTTCTATCATAACTTGGGCACGCAAGGGAATTTTGTCAACTAACTGGGTCTTCCTGTCCTTTGAAAACTATCACAACTCCTCACATACTTGGCAACATCCTTGAAAATTATAGGCCAATAGTAACCTTAATGTAACAATTTATATGCTATACGTTTGTCATAAAAATGGCCACCACATGGTCTATCATGACAACTTCGTAGTATTTCTGGTATCTTGTCCTCTTGGACACATCTACGAATATTCAAATATGGACCTGTATGAAAAAGGTCATGACCAACCCAAGAGTAATTGGCACTTTACGTAATAATTCTACGCTTTTCATGAGGTGAAAAATGAGACGATAACTTCCTAGTAGCCAGATAGTTTTCCATATCTACAAACAATGGGGTATTTACAGAAAGAGGAAAAAAGTGCTCGCCTGGGAAACTATCTTCTATGAGAATATCATCATCCTCATTTTTTATGCGTGAAATAAAATCAACTACTGAATTCTCCTTTACAGGTCTGTCAAGAACGATGATATTAAACTCTTGAAATAGAAGGAGCCACCTAGTCACTCAGCCATTAGTTATGGGTTTATTCATGAGAAATATAATGGTGGAATGATCTGTGTGTATAAAAAATTCGTAACCTGTGATTTAGTGGAGAAAGTTATTGATAGCATGAACTACTACCAAGAATTCCTTCTTGGTAACTGTGTAGTTTAACTCGACAGGGGACAAGTTCTTTCTGACAAAATAAATGGCATAGGGATTCTTGTATTCTTTCTTCCCTAATACTCCTCCTATTGCAGTGTCGAAGGCATCAATGGATATATGAAATGGGAGAGCCCAATTGGGCCCTCTAAGAAATGGTGCCACAAACAACTTAGCTTTTAGGGTTTCAAAGGCAGTTTGACATTTCTCAGTCCAAACAAAATCAACATCCTTTATTAACAATCCAAACATAGGTGCAACAATCTTTGTAAAATTTTCAATAAATTGTTGGTAATATACAACATGTCCAAGAAATATTCTCACCTCTTTCCGAGTCTTGGGGGGTGGAAGTCTGACGATAACCTCAATCTTAGCAGGATCGACTTTAATCCCTTTAGATGAAACGTGATGTCCTAGAACCACTCCTTTAGTCAACAACATTTTACATTTTTCATGACTTAAAGATAGGTTCATATCTTGGCATCTGATAAGGACTTTTTCTAAATTATCTAAGGCTTCCTGGTAAGTATTTCCATATACTGTACTGTGAAGTCATCCATGTATACCTCCACACAATCATGAATAAGATCATCACATATCCCTAGTAGTGCTCATTGAAATGTGGTAGGAAAATTACACAATCCAAATGGTAAGACCCTATAGGCATAGGTGGCCCAAGGACAAGTAAAGGTGGTCTTGTCCTGGTCCTTTGGTGCTATGAGAAATTGATTGTACTCACTATATCCATCTAAAAAGGAGAAATATTTCTTTCCAGATAGGGTATCCAAGACTTGGTCAATGAAAGGAAGGGGAAAATAATCCTTCAGAGTGGCTTTGTTAAGCTCTCGGAAATCAACACAAATCCTCCATTTCCCGGTCACATTCTTTGGAACCACTACAAGAGGGGATACCCATTTACTATCGGAGATGGGATAAATAAATCCAACATTTAATAACTTTTGGATCTCCTCTTTTACTATATCCTTGAGGGTCGGGTTCATCCTTCTCTGGGGTTGCTTAACATGTGTTAATTCTCCCTGGGTACATATGCAATGAATGCATGTGTCAGGGTGTATACCCTTCATGTCAGTGTATTCCCAGGAGAATTCCCCCTATTGTTTTTTAATGATACTTACTAACATTTTTTGTTGGTCTGCATCTAGCCCAGAGTTTATATGTAGAAATTTTCCTAGACTAATCTCATAGGGCATGGTATAAGATGTGGTAGACTCATCTATATCGAATATGAAAGATGTTGAAGACAAAATTGATGGGTCCAATTCTTCCTAAAATTATTCCCCAAACATGTACTCAAATTGGGGAAAAGATTGTGGAAAATCAACACACGTGATAGCAAAAATAAACTAGTTTAACACATTTTCCGTTGTGTTTTCCTGAAGTGCCCAAGAATGATCACTTGGAAACATAGGTTCTTCCCAGTACTCATTCTCGTATGTACATTCAAGCCACCATATATTCTCCATGAAAGGTTGGGCTGGTGGATATATGGTGAGATTTTGGATAGAGATTCCATTTGAGATGGTCATTTCTCCCTCCCTACAACCGATAAATGCATTGGCTGTGGCTAACCAAGGTCTTCCAAAAATAACAAGATGGCCTTTGGTAGGGTACTTTGAGTGGATGACCAGAAAGTCTACTGGGTACTCCAATGAGGCTAAAGTAACTATGATATCATCCAAAATTCCTTCAGGTATAACCCTAGTCTTATCTGCTAATTCCAAAATGGTTGGGGTAGGCCTATGAAGAGTTTTTAACTATAGTTCCTCCAAGGTAGTAACGGTCATAACATTGATGGATGCCCCTAGGTCTATGAGAGTTTTCCCAATGGAAACATCATCAATGGTTATGGTCACTACGAGGTTTCCTGGGTTCCCATATTTTGCTACCTTAGGCTGCTCTGATATGTACTCATAAATTTATCCTATCAAATGTACTATTGGAGGATCCTCCTGCTTCCTTCCTGGATTCTTAATACACAGTTCTTTGATCACCTTACTCTATATTGGAATATCCTTAATGTCTTGAAGCAAGGGAATCTTGAAACAAATATTCTTCAATTCATTCAAGATGTCAAATTCCAATCGGTTGGTAGGTTTCTCGATCACTAATATTTCTGGATAAGGAGGGGCCTTCGTAATTTGTGAAGGTTCATTTTGGGGAAGATTGGGTTCTTGGTCCTTAGGAATAATAACATCTTCACACCTAGTGTCATCTGTGGGTTGTTTGGGGGTTTCCCCTTCTTCTTCTTCTTGGATGACTACTGAAGTCCTTTGCTTTTCTAGAAATTTTCCCGACCTCATTTGAATCTCCTGCAATGGAATAGGAGAAATGACATATGTCAGGAAGGCCTGCATCTCAACATTGTGAAGAGGTTGAGTGGGATTATTATTGGGATTGGGCACTGGTTGTGTCGGTAATAATGTTGGTCTTGGGGAGATTGCATTCTGATATTGTTGTGGTTGTTGTGGAATATAAGGTAAAGGTGGTGGAACAAAACCTGACAGAAGTTGCAAAAATTTTGTTAGAAACTGAGGGTAAGGATGGTTGGGCATAGGGACAGGTGGAGCTTGAGGTTTCCCTTTGTTATGCCCTCCTCTCCATCCTTGAATCCAAGGATGTTGGTACTGTGTAGACCATTTTTTCCAACTTGGTGAGTTCCACTATTTTGGTTGTTGATAATAGGGTGGAACTTGAGGTTGTGGATTCGGGTATGCAGGCTGATTCCTATGTTGCCATGGATGTTGTAGGAAAATCTCCCTGCGGACAGGTAGATTGCCTCAAAGAGATAGACCCTTATATCTAAGACATAAAGTGCTTAACATGGACACTGACTTCCTTTTAGATCTATACAAACTAATGCATGAGGAGGAAGGAGAACATAAGTACCTTTTTATCAATGTTTGTCCCTACACGCTCCGAGTTGAACTCCAATCTTTCGCTCCTCGACGAGTCCTGTAGACAAACAAAGTACGACCACTTCCTACTCTATTGATATTAGCTTGAAAATAGATCTATCTATCAACGATAAGTTCATGTAAGATTAGACACAAACTAGAAAGAAACAGGCCAAGCGTGTCATATTAATGAGAACAACGACAACGGTGCTTACAATCGTAGATGCGAATGCGACAGTTTCGTCAAGTCCCCTTTGTCTAACCCTTGCTCAAAAGATCCACGACCTGGATGATAGCAACTTCACTGATCACTCTCCTTTAGTTGACTGTGTGTTTCCTATGAGATCATAGGTTTCATGCTAGCAATTCTTCCCCCTTTTCACCATCATAGAGCCTGCTTATATAGGTTAAGAGAGGCTTAACCTCTTGAGGTATCTTTAGGGTAGGTTGAGGAATTCCCTCCTTAGATCAGAGATATTCTGATTGAACCAAGAATTTGAATTCAACTGCCTTCCAAACTTGAAAGATCCTCCCTTTATTCTCCTCAACAAATCAACCACTGCCCAAATTAGACAGCGCTCCCTCAAAAGGGGCATCAGGGCGCTATAACGCTCCCTAGGAGGCTCAAGGGGAGCGCCAACGCTCTAAGGATGGATAGTGATCCTTCAGAGAGGTGGTTTGTTGTTATAATTCTCCCTAAGACCTTATAGGGGAGCACCAACACTCCTAAGGCTGATGTGGAGGAGCGCTCTCCTTCAAAACCCAAGCTTAAAAGCTCCTTTCAGGTGGTAAGAGTTCCTTGACTTCAGTTAATCATTCTCCCTCCTCCAAATAAAGTGTCTGGGGTATTCTAAGTGTCTCCTTGGTGTCATCATCATGGAAGTATGCCTGGTTTGATGTTTGCAACACTTGTGAATGACATGCAACACTTGCGAAAATTGAGAGGAACATGCGACACTTACGACACTTATCGAAGCGAGCAATATTGAGGTGTAACAGATTGCCCCCCAAAGTATGAAGTTAGAGGATGTGAACCAATAACTGAAATGATTTGCAGACATTCAAGAAAGGGTATAGACTCGGAGAACCTGACAGAAGCTGCACATAAACATCCAACAGATATCATGACATGTTTCAAAACCCAAGGCAGGCATACCTATGCTTGGGTGATCAAGACTTGCAAGATATGGTCACCAGAAAATACACTGCGGATCCATAATTGTATTAATGAAAAGGTATAGCCACCGAGGATACAATGTGGATCTATACTCTGATGACTTGGACTGATCGTAGCCATGAAGAATACATAGTGTATCTACAAGGTGAAAAGACATAGCCACGACTGATACAAAGTGGATCTATGTAACAGTGTATGCATAATTTGTCCAAGAGAAACTCCTTCGCAGCCTGGGCAAAGCATATATCAAAGTGATCACTCAACCCAGGGTCTTCTTATCGATCCCAATGTGGTACGATTATAACCATGTGAATATATGTCCTGATGTCGAACATGGCAGAAACCACTTGATTACCGGTCAATGGTGTAAACCGTTAACAAGGGAGAGGGAGATCACCATTAATGTCAATGATTCCCAAGGTACCCTAGTACATTCCAACGAATGTGAATGGATGAGCTGGAGTCGAACATTCGTGGAATCATCCGATCAAAGGTCAATGATGTAAACTTACTGTCGAATGTGAGGAGGCCTGCCATTGAGGCATGTAGGTCCCAAAGTACTAACTGGTTTCTAAGCCTAATTCCTGGAAAATGTGCCGAGGTCGACAGGAATAGGCTCGCCAAAGGAGGGCCTTGATGTATCCCCCATCAACGACATGAAACAAACATAGAGATGTAATTGGCAGATCAAATGGACATGGACTAACATGGGTTTTGAGGCAAGATATTTGGGATGGCTGACTCTCGAGGCGGATACTTCCCTTGAACACTGAGGCAGAACAACAAAAACATGACATGGACCAATACTTGATGATGCAGTGGATGCTATGACTTGCGTTGGGTGACCCAAAGGAGTGAAAGAAACTCAAAGGATTGACTCAGTGCAGAGGTTCAGTGGATTATAATGCGTGTAAAAGACAAAGTGCCGTGTTCAAGGGCGATTCTAAGAATTGCTTGGTAATGTTCTCAAGAGACTGCTTGGCTTGCTTCTTTCAAATTTTCCCCCATCCAGATAGATAAGTACATCTTTTTGATTTAATGAGCTCGAGGAGGATAACACATGCTCGATATAACTCACCTTTGGTAAGTTCCTCTTCCTTTGTTTAACGAACTGAAAGAAGTAAGGGTTCGATCCTGTATGGGCCTGTCGATGTGTGTTTTAGCGAGTCCAAAGATAGAAAACTCAAAGGTTTTTCAGGATTATAGAGTTTGGAAAAACACTTAAAAGAGAACTCTCTCAGTTCCTTTTTCGTACAGTAGTCTAACGAGACTGAAAAAGAGATAAACTATCGTTTGAAAGACGCCCTTTCAAACCTTTTAACGAGTGTGAAAGGAAGCAAGATCACTAGACAATCTTTTCATATTTAGAGAGTCTGAAAAGAGTTTAAAGATGACTCCAGGGAGGTTCCTTTTTCGTGTGTCCATGCGGGTCCGAAAAAGAGATAAATGTCTACCCGGCGCGTTCTCATATTTTCGATCTTGAGAACGAACCAAGACTATGCTCATGAGTGTGACAAGGTAAATAATTGACCAAAACTGCCAGGAAACCTGCGATGTCAAAACTACAACCTAGAGGTTTAGTGAAGCCATTATATTTTTAGAGAAACCCATAAATGACTATACCTTATAAAAAATGGAAATTTATAAATAGTAATACAATGAAAATTCCATTTACCATTTCATTTTGCACAAGGATTTGTAGCAGTGGAGATTCTCATTTTGGAGGTGGATCTTGTTTCGCTTGATACCGAAGCTACGGTTGACTGTTTCTCTCGCTGTTTGGACCAGGTAGATCTTCATCTCCCCTTATTTCAGACACATGGTTTAATATTCATTTTCATAGCAACATTTAATTTAAAAAATGAAGCCCTAAGTCGCCCCAAAAATATCAAATCGGCCTCTTTTAAAAGTGATGGGAGTAAGACATTGTTTGTGAAAAAACGTTTTAGAAAGTGATAGCCATCATGCCAACACCTTAGTACCTAAGCGGATGGGTCGTTTTTGTCAAAGAAGTCATAAGAAATTCTAACATATGCCCACGCAGCCATAAGGGAAATCGTTTTTATTAAAAATGTTTTATTATTGTGTGATGGATATTGAATGGCTAAGAGAGGGCATGATGATTGTAAAAGAGGGCGTGGTCTCTTTAAAGAATGTGGGCATTAGATTCCATGTTTTTAAATTGCTTTAAGAAATTGTCAAAATTGTCAAAATATCGAAATAATGAAATTCTTTATTTTTTTGTTTTGTAGGTGATTTCGGCGACCATGATCGAGTGGAAAGAGCGAGAGCATGAGATTGATGACTTGGTTGCCTTGTGGAGTCCTCGCACGCGGACCGCATTGAGAGCTTGTGGCTTACTAAAATTCTTCAAATTGCAAAAAATGAAGGAGATTTTGTTGCTTGAGCACATGATCGCCTTATGGGATGTCGCAGAGCATGGATTCTGGATTGGCACACAGCTTCTAACCATCGAGTTGGAAGACGTGCATTTATTGACTAGCCTTTCGAAAAGAGGGGTTCCCATATCTTTTTTTGGACAGAGGACGCTACCTGAGCAAGTGGGCGTGTATCTGGCACATCACTGCGTCCCAGGGGAAAGAATGGTAGGGGGTAGAATTCCTATCAAGGATATCCGAGAGCTACCCCTCCGGTCCATTTTTTTTTTCATCATGAGCATGACGGGCAGTACTAGAACACATCTGGCATCAAGATCACAGGTGGCTTATGGTGTACAGTGCTTGGAACCAACACTGTTCCACTGGAGTGCAGGGTTCCTTCGAAATGTGAAGGAACAGGTTTCGTGGTGCAGGATGGGACAAAAATAGTTCAGTTACGACTATTTTCTGGTCTCATTTTTCTTAGAATGCATCCCCCAGATGCAGCCTCAGATAGCACTGGCAGTGTGACTAGTGGACGAACCACGGATGGAGAGGTGGACTAGTCTGTCTCCAAGGCTAGTAGTAGAGTTAGAGTTTCGTTTCACTGGCGATTTCTTTGCTTGGCTGAGACGACAATATCTCTGGATAGAAGACTTCCCGTATGCTGAGGTGGATTTATGTGGGAGCATGGATTTGATTCTACCCGCAGGGGAAGATTGGGATGCGTCAGGTAAGAGACTGAGCAACACCTTGTCTAGTTTTTGTTTTTTAAGTTTTTAATGTATATGTATTTTTCTGGGTATGTAGGAGAGTTTTTTAAAAGATGTATTGTTTTCAACATGTAGACAAGGGAGCAGTACGCCCGACCGATATACCGATACCAGGACGTCGTGGGGGTGCTCCGGTTGTAGCAGATCCGGGAGTACCAGTGATAGGTCTCCGGGAGGTTGAAAGAAACCTCCAAGGCCTCACGATGGACATTCATCCTCTATGGAGGGGAGAAGTGCCTTTACATATACAGAGGCACACTGTGGGAGTGCCAAAGAATGTCAATTCTCTACTGAGACGCGTAGTACGCGTAGTGATATGTTACTCCCAACACAATGTAGTGCAGGGAGATTAGAGTCTCTCTGGTGATCGTATTTTTGTATGCCTTGTCAGGCGATGTTGTATGGGTTTAAAGACCCAACATTTTGCTCTTCTACATACTTTTTGATGTAATCAAAACATTTCAGTCACGCTATATATATATACAGTTCCGAGTTTTTACAGTGCCAAATGATTTGTACATGATGATGTCTGTGATGTGTTTTAATTTACATGTGATGTACAATTTTTATTTCCTTAAATCTTATATATGGGCGAGATACCGATCCATGATGTAATTAGCTAATGAATCCAAAACACTATTGAGTTCTCTTGGAATGTGTCTATATTCAATATAATCAAACATTCGTTCAAGATGGCAAACTTGCTGGTGGAGACGTAGCAGGATAGGATTACGGATAGCGTAGATACGGTTAAGTTGATAGACCACGAGTTGGGAGTCTAAGTAAACAATGATACGAGAGATACCTAGGGAGGAGGCTTGGGTCAAAAGTCCGATGACAATGTGATATTCTGCCATGTTATTGGTCGTTGGTCCTAAGAAAATACCTCCTGAACTCACCAGCTTGTCAAATTGGTAAATGACCCATGCTGCCGAAGCAATGTTCCGGGTATGTCGACTAGCGCCATCTGCAAACCCGAAGAAGATAGGAAAGGAAGACGTCATCTACGCATGAAAACACAAGCACATTCATGAGTGGCAAAGGTAAAGACTCGAGCACGCGAAAGAAATAGACACACCAAACTAAAATATAATAATGTACAAAGTACACATGCTGGGTAATCTAGGCATAGTACTTTTTAAGGTAAAGCCTATTCCGGGGCTCTCCTAGGGAAATTACATCATAATCTACTAACTCATAGGTGCCTCTATGTAGAACATGTTTCACGATGTAAGGGCCATGCCACAGAGGTTCTAACTTACCTGTCCCCAATTTGTCATGAGCTTGGTCATATACAAGGACTAAGTCTCCTTCTGCAAAAGTCCAAGGATGGATGTATTTTTCGTATTGATTCTTAATCTGTTTCTGATGTGCCTCATTAACGAGAGCGACATCACGACGTGTTTCGTCCAATTTGGATAGATATAAGAAACATTGTTCTTCGGAAGAAGTATGGGGTAGGAGTTCTACTTTAAGTTTCAGTGATGGAATCTCACACTCGATCGGTAAAACGACTTCGATGCCATACACCAACTGGAAAGGAGTAAATCCAGTTGCGGATTTCACGGAAGTACGGTAAGCCCAGAGAGCGGAAAAGAGTTGTAGATGACACGATGTCTTGTTTGCCCCTACCATGTGTTGAATCATGGTTTTTAGGACTTTTTTGATGGCCTCAACTTGTCCGTTGGCCTGAGGATAGTAAGGGGATGAGTTTTCATGGCGAAAACCCAATTTGACATGCAATTCGCTCATCATCTGGTTCTTGAAGTGTGCACTGTGATCAGTGACAATGGCGCGTGGTACACCAAAATGAGTTATGATATGGTTGAAAAGAAACAGAGCTACGGTACGACCATCGTTCAGAAAGGTAGGCATAACCTCAGCCCATTTGGTAAAGTAGTCGACGACGATGATTATATAACCGTGAAACCTGGTTGAGGTAGGATTACATTGTATGAAATCGATACCCCACTTGGCGAAGGGGCCGATGGCGATAATGGGGTGCAGGGTAGTAGGGTGGGTGCGTGCCTTCTTGTTAAATACTTGGCAGGGTGGGCATTTTTTGACTGCCTCAATACAATCTTTGAAAATCGAGGGCCAAAAGTAGCCGGTACGTAGGATTTTTTGGGCTGTGGCCATCCCAGAAAGGTGACCACCACAGGTGCCAAGGTGACAATCGTTCAGAACACGTTCAACCTCCTCATGAATCAGACATCGTCGAAGGATAGTGTCAATACCACGACGATACAAGGTGTCGCCGATGATAAGATAACGACGAGAATGGTGGCGAATACGTCGACGCTCTTCATGGGAAATGTTAGGCTGAAAGCGTTGGGTTTGGAGGTAAAGGAGAATGTCTCCGTACCAAGGATCAGAGGTGTTGATGAGGAAAAGAGATTCATCGGGGAGAGAATCTCTAGGTTTGATGTCTTCATCGGCACGAGGGAGAGCACAGATAAGCTCCGCAAACACCAGGGACTTTTTGGCTTTGGACTTTGTAAATTCAAGATTGAATTCTTGAAGGATGATGATCCATTTAGAATATTTCCCCCCAAGTACTTGACGGGTCAAGATGTGTTACATGGGGTTGGAGTCCGCAATCACCGTGGTGGTGCGTAGTAAGATGTAATGGCGGAATCTCTAGACAACGATGACGACTGCCAGAGCCAGTTTCTCTACATGTGAATATCTGAGTTCGGGTCCAAATAGACTCTTGCTCAGGTAATAGATCACATGTTCCTCACCATTGGGGTCCTCCTGAACTAACACCATCACGATAGTGGAAGTGGAGGTGGCTAAGTAAAGGATGTAGTCCTTTGTATACTCTAGGGGATCTAACAAAGGTGCGTGGGTCAAGGCATGCTTGAGAGAATCAAATGACCGTTGAGCGGTGTCATCCCAGATGAAAGGGGTGTTTTTCTATAGTAACCGCATGAATCCTTTAGTTATTTCAGCATAGTTACAAATGAAACGGCAAAGGAAGTTTGCTTTGCCTTACAAAATTTGGAGTTGGTTTAAATTGGTAGGTGGGGGTAAGGCTAGAATGACCTTAATATTTAAGGGATCCACCCTAATCCCGTCTTTAGAGACAATGAAACCGAGGAGGCAACCGGATTCGACAACAAAAATACACTTATGTGGGTTCAAGTGAATACGGTAGAACTGACATCGAAGAAAAATAGTCCGTAAGTGATCAACGTGATCGGATCGATTGGATGAGTGGGCAGGTAAGTCGTCGAGGTAAGGCTCTGTGATATGCTTGATATCGTGGATAGCGTACAACATGGCCCGCTGGAAAGTAGCACCAGCAGTTTTGAGACCAAAAGGTAGCTTTCGATAGGCGAAAGTTCCCCATGGGTAGATAAAGGCTGTCTTATGTTGATCACCAGGTAAGATTTCAATCTAGTTATACCTGGAGAATCCATCCATGAAAGAGAAGATTATGCTCCTAGTGCAATTATCGATGATTTGGTCGATGAAGGTCATAGGATAGTTTCCCTTTGGACAAGCTTTGTTGAGATCCCGATAGTCAACACAAAGACGGATGGTTCCTTGTTTTTTGGCAACCAGAACAAGGTTGGAGACCCATTTTGTCAAAGGGACAGGATAGATAAAGCCATATTTTAGAAGTTTCTCAACTTCTGCCGTTATAACTATGATTTTCTTGGGATGAATCGGGCGAAGCTTTTGTCGAACAGGTTTTGCGCCAGGGTAAGTCTTGATTTCATGCATGACGATTGAAGGGTCGATCCATAACATTTCCTCGTAGCTCCAAGCAAAGACATCGTGGAGTTCTTTAAACAAAGCGGTGTAAGAGACCACTTCTTCGGGTGTGCAATTAGCACCAAGATTAATGTTTTCTACGACACCTTCTTTGATCAAAATATCAATAACGATCGTGGTAGAGATGTTACTCATATTCCCCTCAGAGAGAGTATCTTGTGTGAGGATGGGAGATTGCAGAGCATCGGTAACATCGGGAGGGAAGACAGAGTGTATGTCTTGGTGAATTGTTTCCAAAGGTGGAAGAAAAGAGGATCGATGATGGTTATCATCCCAAGGTAGATCGTCAGTACTAAGCATTTCCATAATAGATTCGTCATAAGGAAAAATTTAGGAAATGTAATCGATGGCAGACGATAGGGAATCCAACCATGAGGGCACTGAGTAGGCATCAGGTGCCAATAAATGTGGGTTGTTCGGAGAGGGAGAGGCAGATTGAATAGCTACATATGCAGCCTCAGCTGGGCTAAGTGGCATAGTGTCACCGAGCACATCAAATTCCAAAGGACTAGGTACAATCCAAGGATCAGATGATTCCAAGGATTGATAAGGCATAGTCAAGATCATATTGACGGTGGAAATATGATGCACGGTAGGTGGAAGTGGTGTAGGGAAAGTACCCATAAGGATATAATATTTCAACAAGCCAACACCAATGCTTTCATATGTAACTGGGTGGTCTCCCAAAAAAGGAATGTTGTTGGTGACAGGGATGCAAGCGTCGGGTGTGCAGAAATCGAGTTGATCGATAGTGACAATTTTTCCTTGATGGGGGAATTGTACACATAGAAACACCGATGAGGCGACGACAGTCATAGCGTAGAACCAACTTCTTCCAAGTAGTAGGTTGTAATCGAGAGGGGCATTGACCACCTCGACATCAACGGTAATAGTTTTGCTGCCCAACTGAACAACTAAGGATTGTAAAAGTCCATGTGTATGAAAACCTCACCCATGAAAAGCACGTAACATCGTAGGGGATTTGTTAAGGGAAAGTGATTTTAAGCCTTTCCAACAAGCTAAAGACATGACACAAGTAGAGGCTCCCTCATCCAAGATAGTTTGGTGGATTTGTTGACTGTGAACAACAACATCGATCTGGAAAGCTAGTTGGTGAGAGAGTCAGGGTTGATGATCATCCAGATTAAACGTGAGGTTATTTGATGACTCAGGATCGAAAGCGCCGATAGCAGCTAAGAGAATTCTACGTTGGCTGGGACAGTGTTGTAGAACTTCCAAGGCAGACATAGCACATGGTGCTTGATCCAAATCTTCAACAATGTTGTAGTTTTGGGCAGCCCGTGAATTAAGATTGAAGGTAGATTTCTGGATAGTGCTCTTAGGAGGGTGTAAAATGGAGTCAAACGAAGGTTTCTCAATCTAGAGTGGCCCAGATGGAGGGCTAGCAGATGGAGGACTAACGGAAGATGGTAATGGCTTATCAGGTTTAACTGGCGTGTCATATGTTGCAGTGCGAGTGGTCAGATTAATCTCGTTAAACATGTAAATGTGGGCGCTTGTCGAGGCCTCATCATGGGATTGGTTGGAACTGCCCCCTGCAATGGGGGTTTGAGCAACCAAAGATTGTTGCTGTGGAAAAGGCTGAGTAAGCACAGCGGGTTGTGAATTTCCCTTAAAAATTTTGGCCACTTCATCACGATGTGGACAGTCTCAAGTGTAGTGATTGTCACCACAAATGAGACATGGGAATTTTGGTTTTCGTTGTGGTTGTTTTCCGGCAGCAGGGGTTTGCGGTTGATTTTTTGGTTGTTCGTTGTTATTGTTTTTCTTTGGTTTATTTCTCGCTTTCTTCTTGCCCCCGAGTTGTTGTGAAGGGGTCGATTGGACCGCATTCACCTCAGAGACCTGAGTTTGAGGGGGGGTAGAAGAGGGTGCATTCGGACTGGGAGTAGCTGTCGAAGCGGGCCACTGAGCTGTTCCAGTCGACTGGGAAGTAGATTGGGTTTTGACGGAGCCAATAAATCCATCCACGTGCGAGGTAGACGATGGTTTGGATGGATCATTAGTGGCACGAGTAGCATTCAGTATCAACTCGTACAAAGTACCAGACTATGAATAAACCAAGTCTAAGTACTGAGCTCAGGCAATAGCTTCTTCCTCGATGACTACACCACCCATGGCTACATCACGAGCGATCTAGGGTAACAATGATTTAGTGAACCATTCCACTAATAATTGATCTGGAATGATCGCTTTGATTAGCCTTTGTCGTCGTCTCCATTCATGAATATGATCAGAGATGTGTACGAAAGTTTTCTGATGAAGGGAGGTCAATAGTTCAGTACCTGTCTCGTATAGAATGGGTAGTTGGAAGTGTGTGAGGAAGGACATGGCGAGGGAGTTGAAAGCGTGAAAAGAGGCACGTGGTAATTCGATATACCATTTTGTTGCGGAACCCGTAAGTGTTCGTTGAAAAAGACGCAAACGTATAGAATCGTCCATGAGGGAGTTGGATGAACACCACAAATGGAAAGTCATCACGTGGTTGTTTGGGTCTTCTCCAGACTTTCT
>SNQJ01S0105797.1:21454-36388 GCA_010110895.2 Picea sitchensis | reverse complement strand
TTAGGGAAGACTTAAGATTGTTCCTGTTGATACCCCTATGAGTATTGAAGCATATAAAAATGAAGAGGATCTTGGATTACAAATGAACGAATAGATAACTAACATCATTGAAAACAACATGGTTTGATGGTATAACTCTATGCAAAATCTGGCATGGTTTGTTGCAAGTCTTCATCTTCCCAAGAACAATGTCGGTTATGTATTCTCTCACCGAAGTTATGTGAATGGTTTTTGAGGAAGATATTTCATGGTACATGGATAATACATATGTCTAAGGATGGTTATAGGAAGAAAATATTATTCTTGAGAAGTTGATCTATGTTCCAGTTGAGAATTAGTATTTGAAGTGGAAGCAAATTGTAATAATAACATATTGTTCATCTTGTAGAGAAGATAGGGGGAGTTATTCTTCTTCCCATGATTAGTTATAACAACGTGATTCTAGGGGGAGAGACTCATATACTGGGTGGGAATCACCTCAAGGGGAGTATCAACCTAAAAAGAAACATCCATTTTTTCTTTTTTGTCATAGGGGAAGAATGATCAGTAAAATATAGTTAAGATTTAAAAAGGGGTTTTAATTTGTTTCCATCAATTCCAAAGGGGGAGAATGTTGGACATGGTATTATGTTGTTGGCATTGATGTCAAGAATATCAATATGATATTATCATTATATGTATTTGAGATCCTAAATCTCAAGAGAGATAACATAGTAGGTTTCTCATAAGACATAGTGCGAGGTGTAGAGGAATCCTATATAAACCTAAATCTCATAAGAGATAACCTTCTGATTGGATAAAGAAAGTGCATAAAGGAGCGCATTGACAAAAAACTAAGAAGGAAGAATGTTAATCGAAGCTTAGAAGAGATGGCGCATTTGAAGTAACACAGGAGATAGAGTTATACTAGTGAAGAAATCATTTTGTAAAGGATCAAGTTACATGAGTTATTCATTCTTAGTTTGGTACAATCCAGGATCGTTAGATCAAGGTGAAGTCAGAGACTGGGAAGGATTAAATATAAACTGTCAGATTTGGAGTAGTAGCATTATGGACAATTAGATCAAGCCAAAATCATAGATCCAGAGAGATTAAATAAGAGTCATCATATTTCATAGAAGAAATCCAAGTGATCTCTCAACCGTTAGATCATTTGAGGATCTATCTTTATCATTATATAGAACCAAGTGGAAGGAGAGGATAAGAAGACCCCATAAAGTCACAAAGTCTTGAAACCTCTGAAGTTTCGAAGTGAATGAGGGCCATCATATCTGGGAAATTCATGGTGACTGTTGGATAAGGATAGACGGGTCCAATAGTGGTCAACTCTGACACTAAACGCTTCAGCAAAAAGGAGTCTAAAACATGTAATTTTACCCAAAGGCTAAAGCCCCGAAGTCACGAACTCTCGTTGAACGTTGGATCAGTGGAAGAGAAGGGAAATTTTGTCAACCATTGATATAGAATAAATGTTGAACCATCATATTAGAATAAAGGAAAGAAGGTGGTAAACTCCAATGCTAACCACTCCAGTGAAAAGGAGTCTAAAACAGGTAAGTTTACCCGAAGGCTGAAGCTACGAAGTCACGAACTCCCCTCGACCGTTGGATCAGAGGAATAATAGGAACTATTTTCAATCGTTGATATAGAGTGAAAATATTCATAGTGCGCTAAGGAAGAAGGTGGTGAACTCTGGCCTTGACCTACTCTGGCGATAAACAACTCAGATAAACCAAGAACTCACGAACCCTGAAGTTCTAGAATAAACAAAGGCCATATGATCAAAACAGTTGGAAATGTATGATGGTAGATCTATTCGACACTTCGACAATAATCAAAGGATGGTATAAAAGTGACAAAACTCCCGAAGCCATGAAGTAAGACATGTGGTAGAAGATAAATATGACACATGGCCCAATTGTCTAGTGACAAGTGTTAAGGTATAGTTGGCACATTAGGTATACGAAATTCACAAATCAAGGTGACATGTGGCGGCCACTTAGATAGTGCCACATCAACAGTGATGTCAGCAAGTTACATCACTACGGGAGTACATAATTCGAGGATATCCATCTTCTCCTACTAGAAAAACTACCTGAAGTACTGAAGGCCGAAGTCACAAATAAACGAATACCCAGAGAGCAGGAGCTCCTTTGTTCCTAATTCTATGGTCCTAGCTCCTGGACATGTGAAGGTTATCAAGCAGGGAATGTCGATACACCCTTCGATGGAATTTACTCTAGAAGAGTTGGAATAATGCAAAGACCCGAGTCTCGAAACACCGAAGTCTTGAAGTGAATGAGAATCGTCCACTCAACTACATATTAAGTCATGATCATAGATTTTTTTTACGCCTTTGGATAAGCCAATATCATCCATCTAATGGGAGATTAAATATTGATCGTCTGATCTATTGGTGAATACAATATACACACTTTGAAGAAATGTACTCTGAGAGGATTGAATGACTACAAAGGCCAAAAGTCTGGAAGGATGAAGTAGCAGAGAACCTGGTTCAAACATTGGTCATGTGATAAGGTAAAGGGTCTAGAAGTAAATAAGCCCTCGAAAATTTGAATATGGTCCCACGTAGAAGAATAAGGGTGGAAGAAGAAATCTCTAACATAATAACGTGTGAAATAGATAAGCCCATGGTTTTGAGCCCGTTGTCACAAAGGGAAGTGGATTGAAGGAAGCGCCTATCTGCAGAATTTGAATCTGGAAATTAAAATCTAGATTAAATCACATACATGGATAAGCGCATGGACCTAGCCACCAATTGTATGCAAAGGAGAAAAGGTTTAACACCTTTATATTTGGTGCTTGAGAACTGGTACACCCATATAGGTTGTTAGAGCTCCGTTTCAGGCACATAGTTAAGACCGAATGCACTGCAAAGGTCCTTGGACACCTCATTACAAATTTGATGTGAAATGAGTCAAATTATAGGCTACCATAACTTTGGATTTACCTAGAAACCAGTTCCAATTAAGAATATGATTATTAATTAAAAGATATTGAAACAAGAACCAAGTTCACCCCATAAACTTAAAGGATAATAATAAAAGAAGAAATTTGTTATTAAAATAACATAGTTGTTAATAAATGAAAGGGTGTGATGGTTCATTATTAAAATACACAATGGTTCAAATGTCATACCTTTTGGATACTATATAAATAGAAAGGT
Source organism: Picea sitchensis (assembly GCA_010110895.2). Taxonomy (NCBI): domain Eukaryota; kingdom Viridiplantae; phylum Streptophyta; class Pinopsida; order Pinales; family Pinaceae; genus Picea; species Picea sitchensis. The sequence continues at coordinate 33,201 of SNQJ01S0105797.1, read as the reverse complement.
ATGGTGAAGAAGATGTGTCTCTACAATCCATATCAAAAGATCAAAAACAGAAGCAGATTCCAAGAAGGAGAACCGATGATACTTATGCAGTGAGGGTGGAAGGGAGGAGCAAGGAAGGATTCATATCCTTTACTAAGTAAAGTGTGAAAATAAGGGAGTTGGTGCTTCCTAGGGTTGGTTCCCTAAAAGAAGTGATCTAGTGCTTTCTAGGGTTGGTGCCCTGAATAAGGGAATTTGTGTCTCCAAGAGTCAGTTCTCTAAAGAGGATTGGTGTCCTTCACAAACACAAGATCATTATTTATAAACTTTGTAATTCTTGTTGAAGAATACTTACATAATTGATTTTTTAAATACCAAGTCCATTGTTGATCAATAATATTGATAATTAGAATAACAAATTAATTACTAATTGTTTAAAATGGTAATATTGATTCACCCCCCCTCTCAGTATTTCCAACTTGGAGAATCAAACAGAGAAAAGAATTAAGGTGTTGATGACAAATAATGGTGGAGAGTTCTTTGGAAATGAATTCAAAGAATTTTGTTATAAGTGTGGTATAGAAAGGAAAAAGACTACTCCATATACCCCTCATTAGAATGGATTTACATAAAGGATGAACATGATGATGATGGAAAAATCAAAGTGCATTCTCAGTGGTGTTGGGTTAAGAAAAGATTTACGGGCAGAGGTAGTGTGTACTTCATTTTACCTAGTTAATCAATCACCCTCATCATCAATGGATGACAAGAATCCACATAAGGTATGGACTAGTAAGAAACCCTCTCTAACACATCTCAAGGTATTTGGATGTGATGTCTATGTTCACTTTTGATCGCAACCTGCCCTCGGCGGCAGTTGCTTCCTCCAGGACCTCCTTCGCCTCAGGCCTGAAGAGTCCAAGACTCTTCCACCTCCCTCGTCGGGAGTTCCTTTCCCACAGGTGTCTCTATCCGCAATTTCCCTTTCGCAAATCAGGAAATCGGAACTCGCATGCTCGCAAGTTTGACACTCACGATATCGGCCCTTCAGTTCCCCGAGCCTGAGCTCCGATGGTCAAAGGTCAATGCCTCCACTCGTCGGGGATTCTCCTATCGGGATATCACTACTCGCGATGTCAACGGCTTGGAGTTCCAATCTCCGAGTGTCGAGGTACCGATCCTCCAATGCGGAGCCACCTATCCTCCACTATATCTCGTGGTCCCACGCGGCCACATCACCGTCAGGATTTCGTGGATCGTGGATCTACGATACAAGTTTCCCTTACTGTTGGAAACCCCGAACACCGAATCCTGATCCTCCCGGGATCCGATGCCACGCGTCCCTGCTTTGATCGACGGCTATGAATAACTCGGGAAATCGCAACTCGCGATTTCAACGCGTCTACACCTTGCCTCAACAAATGCAGAATGTCGAACCCCGACGGACTTCGATCCATCCTGCGCCTACAGGTTAATGTCCCCGCAGCTTCTCCAAGATCTAATGGTTAGCAGGATTTCACGACTCTCCTTCGCGGATCTTGACCGTTGATTCTCCTCCTTGAGATTTTCTCCTATTCCAAAGCTCCGTCTCTGTTCGAGCCCCTCCTGGGTCTGTTCACACAGAATCAACAAACAGAACTATTCCTCCCAAGCTTAACTTCTCCTACTTGTTCAACTGAAGGTTGGCGCACTCCTTGCGCTCGGCGTCCAATCACTCTCTAAGTGTTTGATTCTTCCAGGTCCTGTGCACTCACAGCCACAGTAATCCCTGTATTCCAGTGCTCAAACTATCTGCTGAGACTCCATTCTTGGCCTGCGCTTATCCTGCATGGCTCAAATAACCCAATTCGACTTCTAGGCAAACGAGAATGAGAGCTTAACTGTTGAGCCTCATCAATGCACTCTATGCGGATGAATTCGACTGCACTCTATGCAAGAATCTCCTGGCTCAAACAGAGAACCAATTGAAGCTCATTCTCGTCTCTCTCACAGATTTCGAATCTACCATGAAATCACATACACAACATATAAAACAAAGGCATAACAAGAAGCAAATATGCAACCGCATAATATCAACAACACACAGAGAATAATCACATCCATGGAATTGAATCAAAGATTTTCTATTAATTCAATATCTGTACATGGGGATTTTGCTCACAATTTCTCTGCTTTTCTCCCTTCTTTCTCTTGAATGCTTCCATAATAATACAATGATACAAAGGAGGGTGCCTATATTCCATTTGCCCTCTCAAATTCTACAACTATCAAATCTACAATAAATTCCTATCTAACAGCATTAAAACTATTAAATGCCTTCCTATCTATAATACCATACAAGTGCGCTTCATTACATCAACTCATTAATGCTTGGTGCAACAAATATCAAGGTGAAATTCAAAAAGAGGTTTGATGGCTTGTCCAGCTGTCTTTCTCCACGTGCTGGCTCGCTTGATGAGGTGTGGATGCTCCTGCATCAACTTTCCAAAAAATACAGGAGTAAGCTAGATTAAAAGGCTAAAAACTATATCTTTATTGGGTATAAATATGGTCTAAAATCTTATAATATTTGGAGCCTCTAAACTAAGAAGTTAATGTATATCTGAGATGTGGTATTTATAGAAACAAAAGATGTTTTCAAACATAAATTCCTACCTAGGAAGGAAGAACTAGAGAAAATAGAGTTTGAGTTAAAGGATAATGAATAAAACTCTACAAAAGAACATGAATCAAAAGAAGAAGGTCCTCATACTCCAATATTGAGGAGATCGATTCGAGAAAGAAGGAAACCGAAAAGGTATACTCCACCCGATTTCGATTCAAAATTTTCTTTGTCTATTACTGATGATGATCCTAAGATTTTTAGGGAGGCAGTGGCTTCAAAGGATGGAAAACTATGGAAAAAGGCCATGGTTGAAGAAATGGAAGCCTTGGACAAGAATGAGGCTCAGGATCTAGTGGATTTGTTGAATGGAATAAATCCCATTGGAAACAAATGGGTGTATAAAAAGAAGTTGAATGTAGAAGGAAAAGTGGAGAAATACAAAGCTCTATTAGTAGATAAAAAGGGGCTTTTGAGTTCACCATTATTGTTTTAGCTAACACAACAAAAAATAGTTTTTTTAGGAGTGGAGCCATCAAATCTAGCGATGCCTCCAAGCTTTGTTTTTCACAACATGATATAATGAGGGATTTACCCTTGCAGCTGAGAAGGCATGATGGTATCGTCCAGCGTAAGAGGCTTTTCATGCCTTACAAGGGGAATAATATTCCCACGGATTGGCTAAAGGCTCTCAAAAATCAGTCATCTGGGGATGAGTTTATTTCCATTCATATAGGTCAGGCCATTCCTTACACTTGCTTTCTTTCCCTTTCCCTGCCAAAACATACATTGAGTATTTTAGTTCAATTCCTTATTCTCTCAAATTTATTAACGTATTCGTTAAGCATTTTTATCATCATATTATATTAACTTCTACATTTATGAGACATATAGGTGCAATGGCAAACCATGATTGGTGTAAAACAGATTTTCCAGAGGTGGAAGCTTTAGCTATATTCTTTGCAGGAAGTAAAAGTAAATACTGCCTTCCAACATTCTTACACACAATGCCAAAATTGAAGGTTGTTCTGTAATGATCCCAAGCCATTATGCAAGGATCATCACTGTTTTGGTGTCTTTTTAAAGCTTTTTCTGAGTGAGGTATTTCGTCAAACACTTTGTTGATCTACCTTTATGATGTGTTTATATGTGTATGCAACAAATAACAAAAAGAGATAACCATGATATGTGTATGCAACAAATAAAAAGAAAAAGAAATACACTTCAACCATATGCTACAAGATAGACAAGCCAAAACATCTCAATCTTGTATTCATAAAATAGAGAAACTCACATATCAGAAGATGCTGATCCGAATGCCTAAATATATACAGAAGATAGATAATAGATAAGAGTTCCTACAAAATTCTCCTCATATTACAAAATACTCCAAAGGGTCAATAAGAAATGAAGATCAATACAACAGACTTGAATGCCAAACTCTCCACCAAGAATGTCAAGTACCCAATATACAATAAACCCTACTAACTTCTGCCTCATTGGGCTGGTAAGTGTCCAATCACCCTAATAAATCTTCCAACTAATAGATCGGGCAGGATGGGTGGAATAACCTGTACCACCCCAAGATCCTCTCTAATCTCTCATAGATCCACTTCCCACTGCACCGACTGATGATCAAACGCATTTGTCTTACCTCATGAAATGTCTCCAAATGCCTTCAAATCTCTCAAGAATATATAGATCTGAAATGGTAAGAATAACTCCAGTGCCTAAATTCCAAGATCCTCTCTAACTCAGATCCTAATTTCCCATCAATGGGGTACTCCACTAGGATGACTGAAACTCAGTTATCCTGATGAGACCTCCAAATGCTCAAACTCTCCAAGAATATAGATTCTGCCATGAGAATCCTGGGTGGGGAAGCTGCATCACAGATCTCAAGTGACTTCCTAGATCCGAGTTTACTAACCATGGGATCAACCACCTCTCTCATTCACATACAACTAATGTAGAATCAAGAATCAGAGTAGATATGAACTATAATGGTTTGGGAGAGTATTGTATCTCCAATATCAATCTTGGGACAAGATAGGTGAATCTTTCACCACCAAATCGTCCTCCAGGGTTTGTTATGTCAAAACCCTCAAAACCCCAATATTAGGCTCACTAGAAGGCTGAATCAAAATAAGATCATACATGAATGAATGAGAAGAGGCCTTGCCTTCCTTTATACTTTTGGCCCACCTTTTCCCTCCAAAGTGACTTCTTCATTTTATGACATTTAATTAATTAATTAAATCACTTCAATTAATTATTCAACTTTTACCTTGAAAATCTCCTTATCTCTCCTTGTGGCTTCCCTGGCCACTGAAATTCACTTCTAGCCATCCCATCCTATAGTGTTTCTCCTCCCGATTCCAATGAGCTATTACACTGAGAGGTTCCTCCAAGTAATGTGCCCAAAATGACCTCTTCAGTGAATTCCCTTGACTTATAGCTCAAAATAGTCAAAATCATGGAAATCGTCAAAATGCAACGAAACCAAAGCCAACCTGTGCGACATGGCTCATAATGATGGAATATGATCATCAATGCAATATGGACCCCACAATGCCTCTCAAATACCCATGTACTCGCTCTAGCACCCATCTGGCTATTCTGGTCATCATAAATCTCTGCCCTGTGATTATGTCCCAAAGTGGGGACATTACATGTTCTTATACACAGCTATGGTTCAAAGCGTGTAATACTTCAGGAGCTACCATGCCCTCCTTCATTTACTCAAATTAATTTTGTGCTACTAGAGAGGTTGATCGTTTATCCTCTTTATGAGGACTACAAATCCGGGGAGATCTTGAAAAAGTTGCATGTATGCCTATGTGAGGACTTGAGTAATATGAGTTTATGGTACAAAGAACAAGTCTTAAACTTTCCAAAGATTGTAGAAATTAATTTTGATCACTGTAGTGATTTGAAGGTAATTGCCAGGACAAATATGCAATTTTACTTCCCTCTAGAGGTGGTCTGTTACTAATTGCCATCTTATTGAAAAGTTACCTAATGACTTGGGGAGGTTGATGTCACTTAAAGGGTTGAGGTTCTATGCAAGTCCAAGCTTGTAAAAGCTTCCACCTACCATTTACAAACTTCAACAACTAGAACTTCTTGATATTTCGCTGTGCAGGTCATTGAAGGACCTTCCCATGGAATTTCACTGTGCAGGTCATTGAAGGACCCTCAAATTTAAAAACGTTGGACATGAGGGAGTGCTCTGGACTGAATACGTTTCCTAAAGTATTAGCCAAACTCAGATCTTTTAGATGTGTAATCTATGATGAGAACACTAAAGGACAGTGGCGATCTATCAGAACCTCTGCAATGGATAATCTCATTATTTATGTCGTCCAAGAATACTTCGGTTTGGATTGGCTTTATGATTGAAAAAGTTCATGATACATTCTCTTGCGCTCTGGAACATCTTGATGACAATACCAAGTGCTGATGAATAATGTATAATCTGAAAAGGGTTGCTTCTCATATTGAATGATTTGCATGCATTATAACCTTAGAATTTGGTTTCTCGATTGATGAGTGGTTTATATAGTCTTTGAACGAGAGCCAACCAGAGAGATTTCTGGTTATACTCATCATGTCCCATGGTGTCTTGTCGTAAATTACTCTATATATGTTCTCCTATAGTTGCAGCATAGTGAATTGAGTTAGAATAAATCAATAATTCATCCAAAGCTTCAATCTTTTAGTGTAAAATTCATTTTTTTCATGCTAAGATAGTGTTAGTTTTTTTTACAAAATATGCTTATGTTATCCTATATCATATGATGGTACTTGGTACTTAAAACACACTATATCATGTGATGGTACTTAAAACACACTGTATTAATCATTCTATGTATGCGCAAGTTATAGCAATATATTAGGGATTCTATGTATGCACAAGTTATAGCGATATATTAGAGTGGGCTGACTTTAAAACACAAGAAAGAATGAATTTTTGTGGATATATGATTGCTCTTAAATGGGTTGAAATTTGAAAATAATTTAACACAAATGACTAATTGGTGACTTGTCTTTCACCTTTGCAAAATAAAACTCACTTACAAAATTTTAAGTGTTGCAAATATGGATTATTGCATGCATAATTATTTTCTTATTTTTTCCTTTTTGGGTTGGTATTATAAGATATTTAGACTATGGATACATAGAATAACACAAAACTTTCTATGTGGGTAAGTAAAAAATTATATTTTTAAGAAGATTTTCTAACCCATAATTCTCTAATATACAATTTGTCAAAATCATAGATAAAATATTAAAAAATTAATAGGATTATGAGCTATTAAATAATAAGTTAATGTTTTTTTTATGTGTAGTATGTGAAGCTGGCCACTGTAAATATTGCGAAGAATTGCATACACGAGAGTCTCTTCTGAGAATGGTCATTTTCATGAAGAGCCATGATTCACATGCAAATAAGAACTCAAATCAGAACAAATGAAGCAGAAAACACATGCACGAATGTTACATTTTAATGTTTTATGGCATGCTCACTAAAGGACATTTACAAAGAGAAGGTATATAGATCAATCTAATGTGCATGCTTTGCATGGTTGTTTAAATTTTCAAGGTTTATTGAATCTCAGGTCGCTTTGTTAATCCCCTTGGTTGTAACTTGTTAGCATGCTTCTTGTCAGTTTGAGTGATGTTAATTTCCTTGTCTCCTCGCAAAGCAATTTATTTTACTTAGATGAGAAAAGACTAAGATTGGAGCCTCAATTATGTTCCTTAATGGAAAAATTAACTAAATAGGTACTAAAGGGTGTCCGGTTATAATTTAATTTCAAATTCTATCAACGGTTTCAATTGAAGAATCTCCTTATATCAAGAAAGAGCAAAGCCATGTAATAAATGGCAAGGTTATCAATTTTGGATGCCTAAGTTTTGTTTTTAATGCTATCATCCACATAGTGTAGGTTACTTTGTATAAATCCAAGCATAGAAAGTCCACATTGGATAATAACATGTTGAATTATCTTAACATTATAATGCCTTTAGTAAATTGGACTAATATATAAACATTAAATTAATTGGTTACATATAATTCCATTATTCCTGATATAGTGTAGGTTACTTTGTATAAATCCAATATACAGTGTTTTTATGTCTGGGTTGGGCCTTGGATTTTTACAGAGTTGATGTTGCCAATTCAAACTGCCATAAATTTCAAACACCAATACCAAGAATATGAAATCAGTTATCTGCACCAAGCAAACAATTTCGCAGACCTCATAGAAGTATAATCTAATATTGATATTGGTCATCAAAACTGACTACAACAACCACTACATGGCAGGCATAAAATACTCAAATTTGAACAGTTGTATAGCAAGCCAACTCAAAATAAATTGAAAATAAACCTTTGATTGATAATTGTTCGCAAGCGAGAAGTTTTCAGAGAAGGAAACTGCAACTTGTCTTGGAACAGAGGATTAGCCTCAATAAGCTTTTTAAGCTCAACTAACATAATATTCCTTGCTGACTTAGTATCTCTATACTTGGAAAGTTGCTGATTTTCCCTGGTGTTCAACCAAACATAACAAAAAAAGACAACAATAAATAAATAAAAAATAAAAAAGGATGAAAAATAACATCTATGTGAAAGAGATCACAACCAGATGGCAAGGATGTCACCAATCAGAGAAATCCCCTCGGATCTGTCTGCAACAAAAATGTACTATGACAAGATGTGTAGCTTTGTTAATAATGTTGAAGCATGAGATTCCTTAAGAATATCTAACAAAGGCAAAAGAGTATGTATGTAACCCACAGGCTTACTTGTAGTAGAGCCAAAATTATTTTCACAGACAAACCTAAAATTCTCTAAAGTAAGAAGCTGTGTAATTTCCTTGAATAACTCTTCATTGAAAGAAGAAAACACCTTTAGGTCTTTCACTAGAATTTCCACTGCTTTTTCTCGGTCTTGCTTGAGACATCACATGTATGTCAGAAGTACCAATCACCAATTCAAACAAGTCTAAGCATCAAACATAGAAAATATACAACAACACTCAAGATGACTACGATTGAAGCATTTGTGGTATGGCATATATGCATGATTTTTTTCTCAATCAATGTAACAAAAACATCACAACCAAAAAGAAAAGTGGAAACAAAACATTTGTTACAAATTATACACATGCTAAGATCATTTATCATGAACATGAATGTATTTCAACATTAGAGAGCCATAAACAAAAAAAAGGACTAATTTGGCTTTGCAACACTTGTCACAGAATTCTTGTGAGTATGTAATTTTTTCAAATGATGGAATGAAACCTCACCCAATTCCAACTTGTGTCAAAGTAGTGCAATGTAACTCAAACACGTGGACTCTTTTCATTCCTTTATTATCCACCACCTTATAATGCATCTTTTCATCCACATGATTTTTGGCATTTTCTTATTCTCAGAGTCTTTGGACAATGGATTATGTTGTCGACATCCAACTTGAAATTGAGATTTTGGATGATATGGAAATTGGGATTTTGGATGATATTGGGAATTTTTCAAAGTAATTTATAGTCAATACATAATTACACAACATAACATTTTGGTTGATCTTGAACATTTTTCATTTTTCAAAGTAATTTACAGTCAATACATAATTACACAACATAATTTTCTTCCTTACCATAAGCATGAACATACTATATTACAAGGATAATCTACGCTGTGTCTAATACTACTTGAGCTTATGGAGCATTTTTGAAAATAATTTATGGTCAATACATAATTACACAACTGAACTTTCTTCCTTATGAACATATTATATTACAAAGCGAGCCTAAACTATGTTCCATGTTAATTTGATAAAGATGTATTTTCTATTTTTTTAACTTAGTCTATTGGTAAAAGTGGAGAATTGATATTGTATTATTAAGGTTTAAGTTTTTTCAATGATAAGTCTTGTATTAATAAGGTTTAAGTTTTTTTAATGATAAGCCTATATTACAAGGCCAATCTACATTGTGTCTAATACTAAATTCTTGAGCTTATAGAGCATTTTTCAAGATAATTTATGGTCAATACATAATTACACAACTGAACTTTCTTCCTTATGAACATATTATATTACAAAGCCAACTTGCACTATGTTGAATTGGCATAAATTATAACCATCATTACCACATTGGATTTATAACAATTAACATAAATCCAATGGTAATATCTAGTATGTATAAAAACAAAGTAATTGGATTATTTTATAGGTTAATTGTATAACGTATAAATTTAGTAAGAGTAAATTTTGTTTTTAATGCTATCATCCACATAGTGTAGGTTACTTTTTATTAATATCATCTAATATTATTAAATCTATATCGTATATTGGAATGTGAAAAACTGACAATTTCAAAAAGGTATCCTACTTGATATGGCCTCTTCTGAATAATGTTGTAGTATATCTCATGCATGTTCTAGATAACAAAAACCAAAACATCGCTTCAAGAATAATCATCCTGACAGAGCACACACGTCTTGAAAGAGTTATGAAGAAGAAGCATTAGAAGAAACTTCCTTACTAGCAGCTGCAGGTGAGGAATCTGAATCGTGGTCCTCGGTCAAGAGACGTTGATTCTGCTCCCCATTCGTTCCAACTCTACCCGATCATCTAACGAAGAAGAAGCATTAGAAGAAATCGCCTTACCAGCAGTTGCAGGTGATGAGTCTGAGTCGTGGTCCTCGGTCAAGATCCCTGCCTCTTCACTGTCTCCTCTCATTGATTCAACTTCCATCGCCTTCTTGAATGTTATTGAATTGCAGTTTAGCTCGCTCTGCAACCTTGAAATTGGGCGGTGAATATAACCAGGAAATAGATCTGAGCACGGTAAAAAGATAACCAGGTAGAGAAAGGAGAAGGTCGACAGTGCAACAAGGCGGTGGAGGGTGGAATACACTGCCATTTTCTCTCACATTCGAAGCCATTCCTCTACGATACGATTTGCAATATCCATGGAGAAAAGAAAAGGGTTCCATAACAGGTATGTCTTCATCGAATTTGTCATCGGATATCTCCTATGTTTAAGCTTGTTCATGAAAGAGCATTATCATATATATGATTGAATATTCCAACAACGGGGTTTCGATATGATTTTGTCTTCATAGCCACCATAACAGAATTGTTGTGTGAGGAATTCGAATTGACTGAACACTGTGTTCTTCAAGGCATTTATGAAAAATAGTGATAGGCACATGACTGATAAAGGTACATGGTTTTCACTCTTTACAAAATATATTGTCTCTAACAAGTGTTTTAAATACATTTAAAAAAAAACACTTTTCATAGCCATAACAATATATTGATATGTGAAGAATTAGTCACACAGGGGCATTTGCATACAGATTTTATATAAGTTTGAAGTGCACAAAATTTAACAGTGGAAATGGAAGTTCGTTTTGAGCCCTACAAGATTGACATAGCTTATTTACATCCTGAATGCCAAGGAATTCTCCAGAGAGAGGGTTGGCTTGAATTCTTTTCCAAGTTCCAGGACCATAATGTTGAGGTTACAAGGGGTTTTGCCCAGTCATTTGATGGAGAATGCGCCCATGTAGGTAACCTAACAATTCATATCTCTGAAAACTCCAAGCATAATTAGTCAATGGTGCTCTCGGATTAGTCATTCAAATCGTATATGCACGAGGAACTAACCCTCAAAATTTGCCAACATATATTGTTGTGGAATTTGATAAATACATTGGCCCTCCATGGGACCAAACCCAACCAAATCATGTACCAATTCCACCCATACAAAGGAGTAACATGAAATAAATCCCTCTTAAGATGGCTTGGGCATTGACTATCCATAAATCTCAAGGCATGACCTTGACAAGGTCTACCATTGACATTGGAAACACTGAACATTAAGGCTTGACCTTCATGGAAATGTCACACACTACTACTATAGAAGGAATGTGAATAGCACCAACCTTCTCCTTTGAACGCTATGAAAAAATGAAAGATGTTGCTTATGTCTCACTACGAAAACAAGAATAGGCACACTTATCTTATTTGTTGCATACCTTCTAGATTCTTCTATGTTGTACTCATATTTCAATACATGAACTATTTGACTTGATCCATACTTCTATACATGATATGAAATAGTTTCAAATATTTACTACCAAA
>SNQJ01S0105796.1:0-28300 GCA_010110895.2 Picea sitchensis | reverse complement strand
GATGCATATATCTGAAAGTTATAATGATCAAACATGACACATACCATGATACCTGGACCAATTACCTCATGGAGAAAGAGTCTTCTCCGATGCAAGTCCAAGCCGATGGTAATGGATGTTGTTGCTGCTGACAAGACAAGTCTGATGAAGAAGAAGAAGGACGGGCCCTCCAGGGCCATGCTTAGGTCAACCCTGCTCTCAGTACTCCATGTCTAGGACCTGTGGGCCTCGAGACATGATCTCCTAGTTATCCCTAGAAATCGGGGATAACATGTTACACTAATTGTGACTATATGTCATTGATCAAGTATCTGTGTGCTACTTGGTATGGTAGTGTACCACTAGATAGTAGTTGTGTACTACTATGGATAGACACAGTTGTGTTCTATTGAATGGCATTGTTCTGATTGCGTTGAAGACTATCAGTAGTGTTGGAAAATGTTTATCAGCTAGATGGATGATCAATGGAGAGAAATTTCTCAGACAGAAAATGGTCCAGGACATTTATTCTTCCAGGACATATGTTCAAATTAGAAGAATGGTTCTTGTGTCACTCTGTGGAGTGAGTGACTTATCCAGCGTCATGTCTGATTACTCAGATGGAGTATGGTTTTGAGAGATGATGCAGTTGGTGACACTGATAGTGATGATGGTGTTCGTGATCTAGTCATGAGATAGTCTATACGACTATGTTGATGCTACCGGGTGAATGGTATGTTTGTGCTCAAGACCATTACCTTCAATACATCCCTAGCTAGGAGGGAGTGTTGATATTATGGTATCTGCGGGAGGTATTTACCTCCACGTGTAAACCTGACGAGAATAAAATATTTCGGGAAGCAAGAAGAAACCCAATTAGTTGGCTAATAACCCTAAAATACAAGTTGGCTCAAGAGGATAACTTGTATTAGGTTATTAGCCTCCAAGAGAAGAAGTCGGCTAAAGGAAATATTGTATACTAAGTAAATAAGCACCCAGAATGAGAAGTCGGCCCAAGCAGTTTTCTAGTTTTATTATAAATACAGGAGGCCACTCTTCATTCTGGCAGGCATTCTCAGAACTGTAGAAGCAACACTTATGCGCACTACAGTTGGCCAGTTTGTGCGCAAGTTTGGAGGAGAGTTGTTGTTGCAGCTATTGCAGCTAGCAGATTTCGGTTTTGGCTTGGACTATCGCTTGGTTATGGTTTGGACTCTCTGATCAACTCTTGCTTGGTGCATTATCCTTGGAGAAAGGTGTGCCACCCTTTGTTTGGCTATCTAGCCTAGGGTTTGCTTCTGGAATGATTATTTGTCAAGGTTAAGGTGCTCGGGGGTGGCTTCGACCTATGGTTGGGTGACAATAGTGATATTGTATATGGTTAAACGAGCACATCCATTATATTCTAACATTAGCCTCCTCTGAGCAGCAGAGTTGACGAGAAGACTCTAGATGATTCTCCTGTGTGAGGCAGTGAGAAAGAAGATTTGTAGAGTGGACGTGTCTGTGGACGAACACAGGTGAACGTGTGAAGCTCTGGTTCTTCTGTGTAATGCAGTGAACCAGAGATATGACATCCATATGGATGTGACCATAGTGGATGATCACTAGTGGGTGTATCAGATCCTTTGCTATATATTTTTCAAGAGTCAGACCTGCCTGTAACCCTATTTGTAATATAAAGGGTACAGGTCGGCTCCACCTTAATGTGATTAATAATAAATGTAAAAGATAATTAATCTGGTTTATATTAATTATAATATAATTATTATTATTATTATTATTATTATTATTATTATTATGTGACTTAGAGAGGTCGGCCCTATTGATCCAATAGACATTTACATGTTTAGGTTAGTATAAGTAAAGGTAAAATCCTCGTTGTGGAAATATATCTTTCATGTGAGTTTGGAAATTTCAGCAAGTACATTTACTTGGGAAAAGTGCACACCTCTCTTGGGTGCTAGTATTCTAGGGTTTGAGCACCCTCTTGTGTGCTAGGTTTCTCTTTGTGGTGAAGGTCTTTCTCTTGAAGAATATAGCAAAAAATTTGGCTGGGTTTTCTTCCCTTGTTGAGAAGGGTTTCCCAGGATACTTCTTGTGTTCTTGTGCATAGTGTTTCTTCTTGTGATCTTGGTTGTTGCAACATTATTGTCTATGGTTAAGTTAAATGCTAAAATGGAATGAACTTCATGCTTAACCTAGCTTATTGAAAAATCAACAGTATTTTAGTTTTTTAGTTTGTAAAATTTGGAAGAAATGAAATCGGGATAAGGCCATAAGAGAGAAAGGGTATGGGTGGTAATTACTATGAAAAAAAATACAACAAGGCTTGTTAGTGATTGCATGGGTGAAAAAACAAATTTAGCAAGAACTTTACAAGTCGACTCAATGGAACCTTGGAACCTTTAAGCTTAACAACCCTACATTTTAAAGGGGCAAAACCATGCTTAAGGTTTTGAGAACAAGGTTTGATAGCATTGCACACAACTGGATTGAAGGTGAAATATCAACATCGAGATTTAGGACATATTATGTGGAGGATTTCTTCATATAAATGTATAGAAAAACCAAGCTCAACTAATAATATTTTGTCAAAATTATACGCAATATGCATAACTAAAACTTGAACTAAAAACTCGAAATGGACAAAAATAAACTCTACATGTAACAAATGAAACAAGAGATAAGATCAAAAACGAGATTGGAGGACTCAAAACTACCAGAGTGTAACCATCATCACCACTCCCTAAAATGCATCATACAAAAACTTGAAATATCTAACCAATTTCCTATATTGTGTTGTATACAAATTTGGCCCTTGAATGTGGTCATATGAATGTGCAATGTAACCATGATTGTGTCCACACTAGTAGTCAAGTTTTATTTGGCATTAGATGTCTACATCTTCAGGCTGATGTGTTTGAATAGACACAATCTATAATAGCTATGTTCTTTGGTGGAGATTAAAATAAGTCTTGTGCGTGAGGTTGTCCAATTTATAGGGAAACATATGACTAAATATTTGCTCAGATAAATAAAACCATTATGATATCTTAAGTTCTATGTACTTTTTCACCGAATGCGTAAAGTTGTAGATATTTTACTCAATAGTTAAACCATTTTGTTTTTAAAAATTTATAACACATCTGATGAACATAATTCACACTTGCACACATTACACATATATGTATAAAAATGTCCACATCCATGAAGAGGAAAGGCTATCTCCATAACAATTTTGAAGATTTGAGTGAATCTTGAAACAAGGACCGAGAAGAACAACCATGTAAGCATAGTGCTCCACCCTATGTGCGACAGGAAAATCTCCACTCATACAATTGCTCTACCATGATGGTAGAACCTTATAGTGAGGTATGGTGGACTTTACTTGTTGCGTGTAGATCTCATTGCAATGTAGAGTTGGAAAAACATGTGCTAAACAATCTTCTTGAACTAGACCCTAAAAGTGTTTGAATTTATGTGTTGCTTGCAAACATCTATATTGTCATTGTAGGGTGGGAGAATGTAAGAAAGGTAAGAGAAATGTTAAAAGACAAGGGGTTGAAAAATAATCTAGGATGCAATTAGATTGAGATCAAATAAGAAGGTCCATTCATTAATAGACACTGAGCATGCCCATAAATAGAGAAAATCTACTTTCTGTTGGATACTCGTGTTGGACAAATGGGTGATGTAATGTATAAAAATAGACCCGGTATTTTGCTACATTGAGTGGATACGGAGGTGAAGGAAAACATCCTTTGCAACCACAATTCAAAGCTAAACATTTGAAATTTGGGTTTTTTAATATCAAGAGTGGAGCACCTATTGAGATTGCTAAAAACAACAATTGTTGTGGTCTCTGTCACAATATTACTAAATGCATCTCCAACATTTTTGTGCAAAAGATGCAAACCACTTCCCAAGTTTTAGATATTGACAATATTCTCATGGAAATTGTTAGTGATGCTACAAAAACCAAGCAACAAGGCTCTGCCATAACCACAAATTTATGCCTATTGCTTTACTTGCACTATGTCCATGAATTATTATTCCTTTTCCTAGGATGACATAGTACTCTGGAATTATAGATGTGTTGGATTTTAACCTAAGGATAATAAATTCTTATATAAGGTTATGTTCACTACAATCATGATGTTACGTAATTTGGGTTTTTTAATATCAATAGTGGGACACCTATTGAGATTGCCAAGAACAACAATTTTTGTGGTGTTTGTCACAACATTACTAAATAAATCTCCAAGATTGTCATGCAAGAGATGCAAACCACTTTCCAAGTTTTAGATATCAACAATATTCTCATGGAAATTGTAGGTGATGTTGTAAAAAACAAGCAACAAGCCTCTATGATAACCACAAATTTATGCATATTTCTTTGCATTGCACTATGTCCAAGAACTATTCATTTTCTTAGGATGATAGTACTCTATAATTCCTGGGATAACATAGTACTCTAGAATTAAAGAGTTGTTGGATGTTAACCCAAGGGATAAAATTTCTTGTATAAGCTTATGCTTGTTGCAATCATGATGTTATGTTATTTAATATTCACACAATTAACACAGTCTCAATGATGACATCTTATGCACAACGAATCAAAAAAGAAACTTGCATTTCCCTATCAACAAAACTTTGCATATCCTCCATATGGTTCAATTGATATTATTTTTCATACACATAACACTAATGTGTGCAATTATTCTATAGTGCCAACCAACCAACCCATATCTTCCTCATTGCAAGAGGAATGGAGAGTGGAAGAGAGGAATCAAACCTCACTTGAGTCCTCGAAGCAATGACAGAGGAGCTCTGTTGAGCCAGAGGGAGCTTCACGATAAAATGTAGACAAAAGGAGTTTCATTAAAGCAAGAGGACCTTCACCCCGACCTTTATTGCATGGTAGAGGAGCTTCGTCACCTTCAAGCTTGAGATTCACTGTGTGAGAGAAAATTATGCAAAACAAGGGAGGGATCTTGGGGTACCCCCTTCTTTGACACTAAGCAACCCACGCCTCACCTTCGTCTACTCAAAGATTCATTATCACAATATAGGGACAGTGACAAGAACAAGGAAATAAACAAAGTGGTTCAAATTTCAAACATAGTAGTCTAGGAAGGGATGAAAGCATTAATAGCAAGCATGTACACCACCCTACATTAATTCCTTATCATCTACATAGGAGCGATCTAGGATTCCATGGAACCACCTGAAACAAACTAATGGAGAATAACCTAGATAACATCGGGCCATAAGTGTTCTATCAAATGAAGAGTTACCATGATTGGAGGAAGAGAGTTACCAACAAAGGTTAAATCTATAGAATAAATAAACTACTCTATATAATACCATAAAAAAAAATTATAACAATCAACGCTAACTAAAAAGGATAGTGTTTTATTGAATGAAGTAATGAATATATTTAAAGTAATTCATAATATTATAAATCTAAAAAAAATATTATAGTTTAGTTCTGACGTTGTGTCATAAAAAATTGTTTTGCTAGTATTAAAATACATTATGAATTTTAGTTTTTTTTCAAATCTAAAACTGTATTTCAATTAACTATAAAAAAAATCGTAAAATTATTTTTCTATCAAACTTAAAAAATCTTTTAAAATATATATGTGTGTGTGTGTGAGCACCCAAAACAACTACAACCAAATTCACAAGAAATTATACTCCAAAGATTAAAGGTGCTTAATTTTACAATTTTGAAAAAGAAACCCAAAACAACCACATGTGGACTTGTCCACTCATTTGCAAAAGTGTTATGTACAAGAATATTTAATAAAACTTGTGTCTTAATTAATTTGGACAAACCTTTATTGCTTCCATCTAATTAATTTGGACAAACCTTTATTGCTTCCATCAAAACAATACTGATTTGTAAGTGTTATGAATAATAATATTCAGTGAACTTTTGTGTCTTGATTTATTTGGACAAACCCTTCTTGATTCAATTAAAATATATTAATTTGCAAAAATGTTATATAGAATAATATTCAATAAAGATGTTGTGCCTTAACCTATTTAGAAAACTCCCTATTACTTCCATCAAAACAATGACTCAAGATTGATGCCAATAGAGTAGGAAAAATGATATTGTGTTGGGATAAGAAACCAAAACCCTTTGCTGCTAACATTTGTGTTTATATAATTATAGTGACAAGAAGACATTTTATCATTCCTTATGTTGGCTTGTGTCTAATCATGCTTATGATAAACTTGTTAGAACTCCCTATGATCTAACACTAAGTGCAAGAAAGAATTTCAGAGAATGAATTGAAGCATGTGTTGCATCAATGAGAGTTGGAAGGCTTTGGGTTATGAATATTACAACTCACATAGCAACATGTGTCAAATGGATTATTAGTCATTAAAGAGGATAAGAGCTAGAAGATTACGAGGTTACAATGAATATCTTAAAAACAGCCACAAAAGGAACATGATGAGACTTCCTAGCCACTTAGAGACCGAGCCATTGATCCAGAGTGAAAGGATATCATTTGTTTTCAAAGCATATAAAGGTTATGGGAAAGTTGCAAATCACCTCTTAGGTGGAACGAGAATGATAAGCGAATAATTTGGTATCACCTAGTGGAAAGACTCATCTTTCAATGACCTTCTATTTGGTGGGTGCCAATTCTGGGCTAAAATGGTCTCTTGCTAGGTGGAAGTATCCTCGGTACAATATTTTGAGATATTATAGCACAAATTTTAAAACACTGAAAGAGGTTTGCAATGACCCCAAAAGGGAGTGGATCAATTAAGCTTTAGTGATCCAACACAAAGAAAGTGGTCCTTGATAAATTTTAAGGAGCTAGTCACATATAGCCTCAACTTTAAGCTAGGTTAATCTTTGAATAAGCAATGGTGCATAGATTGGTATTAGAAATGATTCATAACCTTCACTTGATATACCCTTGATGTGCATATGATTGGCAAGATGATCCAACAATTATCAATAATGATAATAACAAGCCATCGCCAACATATCGACAAGGTATTAAACCATCCAACAAGGTCCCATTCATGTTGTTGTCTACTCCACTTAAATAACATGTTAAAATATAATGAACCCAAGGCAAATCCCAAGAGAATTTGGCAAAATAGATAACCCTTAGCCCTAAAATCTAAGCTAAATGAACTCTATGATATGGTGCAATGCTCAACCCCAACCTATTTCTGAAAGCAACATCTATAACCAAAAAATATTAAAAGGTTGAATAAAAAATGGAACCTAAATACCAATATTTCTTTGTAACTTCTACCTAACTACATAAAATTGTCAAAATTTGGGAAGTAGATCAACCCAAAATGCCATTTTCACCTAGAACGTTATTTTTAGAGGCTTATATTAGGTAATATTGGAATAACCCTCAAGAGTACCCTTTATGTGGTAAGGAAAAATCCTTTTCATACTTCTTGGAATATTGCTCAACTACCCAACCCATATGGAAAGAGATGGTTGGCTTCTAGTTGGAATTGAAACAATTTATGAATTATGTGGAGAGCATAAGAATAACATTTTCTTTTATGTGCTAAGAACAAACCATTTTCACATTTCTTGAAGTGTTGCACAACAACCCAACCTATATGGTGATAGGTAGTCAGATTCTATGTCCCTAGAAGGAGAGGTAAAATACATTAGGTCAAGGCCCTTCAATGGGATTATTATATTTTTTTTCTAAAATATGCAGGTAAACTCATTATAATTGAAATAATTTACAATGAATTATGAGGAGCATAAAAATACCACTAACAATAGTTATTTAGTCTTTAAAAACATATCTTCCACTAATTGCATTGTTATTGTCGTTAATCATGTCTGGGAAATTCAAAATCAAAGAGAGAAGGTGACCATAAAGCTCGAATATTAACAAGTTAATTAGCCATTGGAGCAATACATCATATATAATCAACTAGGTGCCACAAAAAGAGGTGAACTGCAATGGATATCTTGACATACTATTGGGATCAGTGCCTTGATGAGGCACACTCTTACCATTTCCTCAAGTTCAAGGCACAATTAAGAAACTAACAAGTCAAGGAAATAGCTATGACAAGAAAAATACCATCGTTGCCCTGGCTAGCTACGTTTCAAGCTAACAATACCAAATGGTCAAGGTAGATGGCTAGGAACCCCAACTCCCAAGGCACCAACAAAGAATCCTTGGGTCCATAACAATCACAATTGAGATATGCCAACAAGTGGTTGGGTCGTGATCAAAAATTGATGGTGGTGCCCTCTTTGCTTCCGGTTCACATGATGTGATATGAATTCAATAAAAGGGCCTTTATTTTGTAATCTCGATGCTATAACCAAAATTTAACACCCTGTGAATATTTATAGGGTTGAAGACTTCAAGATATTGTAATTGTGTTTAGTAGCTTACCAATTACAACCCACTTTTGTTAACAAAAGCCATTTTTTTTACAATTTCCTCTTCTCACGGTGTGCCAATCCCCTTCCCCAATATAGGGGTATTATAATGAAATGCAACATTCAATGAAGAATCCTTCAATAAAGAAGTCACAAGGGGAAGTTATATCCGCCAAAGTTGATCAAGATTTGCACCTAGACCCAACAACTTGGAATGTCGAATTTCCACAGGTGAGACAACCACAAGGAGTGAACAATGTCTAGGGGATTTAAAACTTGGTGGGGGGTTATCACCCCCCCAACTTAACCATCGAATCAAGAGAATGTTGACAACAAAATCTATTTTCAATAACAAAATAAAAGAAATTTTTTTTTTCTCTTTCTAGAGAGGATGGGGCTCGGATTGTATTTTGTAGTTATTAGTATATTAGTTGTATTGCAACCCTGCAATTACAAAGTATGTGTTGATTGTACTGAGAATCGAGGTTCTCTAATAATGGGTGGGAGAGATCTTCATGTACGTATGTCGGTGATGCTAATAAAATAAAATGTGAAAAAAATGGCATGGATATCCAGCACTAAAAAAAAAACAAGTCGACATAATAACAATAAATAAATAAACTAATGAAGCATAGATCCATATTAACCATGGATCTTGTAGGGTGGGGGGGAATATGAGTAAACATATTAATAGATGCAAGGTTAAGATGGATCTATGCTAGTCACATTTACCTATGAGGTCATGCAAGGAATCAAAGAGACATTACTGAACACCATTCTGCATGTGTCTGAAATTTCAGAAATAGTAGTTCAAGGAAGGCATGCAATGAACAATGAGCCTTCCTTTCTGTTAGGCATTAACTGTACAAAAAATTACCACTAATTATGTTCAATTATTTAGGGTGTCTTCATAAAAATAGAGAGTGCTAAGTTGCTCAAACACAAAAAATTACCACTAATTATGTTCAATTATTTAGGGTGTCTTCATAAAAATAGAGAGTGCTAAGTTGCTCAAACACAAAGATGTCATCGAATGAACTAAGATAATGAGTCCATCAATATGATCAGTTTAAATAAACTAAATGCAATAAAAACTGTTCAAAATTTTTATATGTTCCAATGTACAACCAAACTCACCTCACATTCAATTTTCATTACATGAAAACTAGACGTGTCATAGCATGCGAAGTTCAAATTTGCACCCAAAGAGATTATACACCACTAGTATATGAAGATCTCATTTAAAGATGAGAGAAAACCCTCAACTCATAAACGTTGTCATCAATTTAGAATTATCTTTTAAAGTTACCATTGCTCTGAGAACATGTGGACTTATTGTATTAGATAGACCACCTTTCCCTGAAAATTATAAAGGTTTTATCCTTGACATAGCTCTGCAGCTTAATCACTTAGAATTATCTTTTAAAGTTACCATTGCTCTGAGAACCTGTGGACTTATTGTGTCAGATAGACCACCTTTCTCTGAAAGTGATAAGGTTTTATCCTTGACATAGCTCTGCAACTTCTTCACGTTCAAGTCCAACTGTTCTTGATCTGCATCATAAGATCATAAAAATATATGATGATTCCTCTTTTCACTAGTCTCATTAAAAGAAGCATTTTTATTTCCTACACCTCTTTCAACTTGGAGATGTATTCAAAACACAAGAAAAATGTAATATCTAAACTGTGCAATGGAACCATATTTAAATATTAAATGCCACAACAAATCATTAAAGATGTCATAGATCTACAAATAAAATATGCATGGAAGGGAACTAGGACCTATTGCATGAGGAAGAGAGCTTCTTGCCTTCAAGTATTCAAGGAAAAGCCTCAACTAAGCTTAAAAGTGCAGCAAGAAGCTTGCATAAGGACCACCTCTGTTACCTTTTTCAAGAAAGGTCAATAATAGCATGAATATAAAACATACAACATCAAATCCCAGTCCCTGCTCACAACGATAGGACTTCATCCTTTCTCTACTATGTGCATGCAATATCAGCCATTTGGAAAACATTATCTAGATCAACAGGAAATATCTTCATTAACATTCAATTCAGACCCTTGTAAATGTGCCCTACACCTCTTACCAAATAAAGGAAAATCCAGAAAGCATAGATGATTGTGAAATAGTTGTAAATATTAGAAAGTAATGGTCATCCTTTAATTTGTAGGTCAGTGTTAGTCATTATATAATGCATTAGTTGCATGGGTACTTATATCCTCCCCCAACCATAGCACTTGTAGTTTAAAAAATTATCATCCTTTGCCATACCCATACCCAGACGCACACACTATAGATATCATGCAATATATAGTATATACTATGGTTTATTATTGTTAAGTTACTTGTCCATGCGTTATAGCAGTTATGTAGAGTGGTTATTAGAATGTGACAATAGAAAACACCTTGGTGTATCATCTTTGTGTGTTAGTGATAACCTAGTTGATTTTTTCTCTTGAATTTCTATTTTGTTGTTCTGTCTAAATTGAACAGTAAAATGTCTATGCCACTGGAGACGTCAGGATGATTAAAGAAAAACACCTCCCAACACCTTAGGTTCTGTGTTGGGATATTTTGACCTAATGAAGAGTGTTAGGCCAATCTATTCATGATATAACTTCAATAATATGTAATCAGATTAACCTAGAAGTTTTCAGCGGACCCTCTCATAGGGTCTTGAGTCCTAACTTACATATATATGCCAATTCAGATTAAACCAGCTGCCTAAGAGTAAATCGATTTTATTCCTACAAGCATGTAGGCCAATTAATTTTATATGGCCATGCAATGCTTGACATAATGGCTCAACTCCTGCAAAGTTGCAGTAAAACCAATTTGCTCCATTCGAACCAAATATTTCCAGACTCCTTATCTACTACTCAAGTCTAACTTTCAGAGTACAACTGAAATAATCTGTGCATGAAATGCAATCAATCATAAAAAAAAGATAAATTGAACTAGAAGTTTCCAGCATATCCTATGAGCATCTTGACTCCTGAACAATGAATCTTGAGTTATGAGGAGTGGGTCGATTCTCCAAGACTATGCTTTAAATCCTACTAGCACAAAGTGATCTCACTGTTCCCTTGGGCAAAGAAAGTACATGTTTGAAGTGGATCCAAAACCTCAATGTTTACCGTCTTAACTTCTTCAATGCCTCTTTCAGCTATAGATGGATCTAACCAAAAGGTCACATAGGACCCTGGCTCTAGCCAAGCTAAGAAAGAATCTAGTGCAATCTAATCTTGTTGTCATCTAAACCAACAAGCCTAAATTAAATCCATTCACAATAAAGCACTCAATTCAACAAGGCACAATTCACCACAAACAAGATGAACATAACAACACATTTATCTCATTGAAAAGCAAACTAGGTGGGCCCAAGAACTGAACCTTAAAGTGAGGGGGCTCCCCCTACCTTCTCCATCCCCAAACCCCATACAAGTTGGGAGCATGTCCCTCTTAGATACCCTTGATCTCCCTAATATTACTCTCGAGAGAGCTTGGCTTGGTACCGAATCCACTCTTTTACTCCAATTGGCTTCAAGTCCTTAGGGCCAAGCGGAAGATGTTCTCACTTCCAAGTGAGATCTTCCTAGACAAGGATCTCACTGGTCACAAGTGAGAAAGTTCAAACAATCCAGGGAGCAAGTTTTAGCAGCACAATAGGCAGGGATATGGGTGGTCATTAGAGATCTCAGGGCTATCATTCAAGACTCCGCCCAACAACCCCATCCTGGCTTCTCCAAATGACAACCCCTTGGGAGATGACATAGGGGTTGGGTATTTCAATACGATGTTGGAACAGAAATGGACAATTTTGGTCATCGTCGAGCATGTTTTATGATGCTCTCAGTTTGTTGAATATTTTTTTTGTTGCTAAGGCCCATGCAAGCCCTATCCAGCCACTCCCAACAAGTTACCAATAGTTTTTTGTTTGCACACAAGAGACCAAGTGTTTAGAGGTGTTAGAGGTTTAGGTGAGATAGCCTGTCTAACTAAAGATTCTCTTCATAGTAGGGTTTCTATGGTCGCCTCGAATGAGTTTACCATGCTCATGTGAATCAAATTAGCAATTTAGCCCCTCCCCCTAGAGACATCTATTGTGGTTTGCTACTTACCCCCAACTTCATATCCAATCGGGGATTCCTACTCAAACTTGTATGCTGGCATCATCCAATATTCGACGGTTGTGGAAGCCATCCTTTTGAAGTACTTTAATGCCCGCACCAAATCTCTCTAGATTCCTCTCCATGACTACTTTGAGGATGTATGTTGTATTCAAGAGATAGATCAAAAGTTAGTGGGATTTCACTGGTTGTCAGAGGATGCTTTGGGGCCCACTACAACTTATGCAGGCACCTCTTACGACTTGGAGAATCTCATGAATCGTTGATCCTAAATGGCCTCTCCTGCTTTATGGATTTCCGCTACTTCACATGCTTCCCCCATAGTGCGGGAGCTAGTGTGGTGGATTATCTCATGTCTAGCCAAGACCTACTCCCCTTTATTATCCTTCTCTTGATAACCCCCATCCCCTTAGCTAACCATGCTCTTATCTCCTTTTCCCTATGGATTGACACCCCCCCTCCTCTCCCAGCTACCCCTCCTTTGAGCCCACCTCAAAAACTATCCTCTTGGATGAGGGGGACCATGACACCTTCTCATCCCACCTCCACTAAATGATCCCTTCTTAGTCTCAGTTTCCATCCCCTAGAATCTGCCTTCACCAAATATGCTTGTCTCTCTTCCATCATTTGGGAAGCATCCCTTAAGTCATACTCACACTCCACTCTGTCCATCTTCACTTCCTCAAAACCCACCTCATGCCTTATGAAAAAAACATGGACGAGACTTGCACAACACGCTTTCACCCATGCTCACCACTCTTACGCTGCTCTTAAAAATTCCTACTGCCACCTCCACCATAAGAAATGCTTGTTATCTCACAAAGGAGACGTGAAAAAAGGACTGCATTGGGCCACTAGGCACTTTAGTCACTTTATTCCGTTGATCTAACCTGCCCAGTAATCTCGACTACCCCATTCTACAGTATGGTTGTTAGACTATGAGTCACTAGACAATCGCAAAATCTGAGACCACCTTCTTATGAGTTGTCATCCTTATTTACTGATGAAGTGTTGTCATTATCCACTGAGGAGTTGTCAGTAAGATCTAGATCTAGAGGTGGTCAAATACATCTACTATAAATCAATATCATGAGATGAATACAAGTGTAGAATATGGTTTAAAGCCTTTTCTGCCAAGCTCTTGTCTCTTGTGTCTTGCTTGTGATCCTATTTGTTCAAATAGGTTTTTTTAATATTTATATAGATCTATGGGATCTATGGGAGTCAATGTTCAGATCTGCAATCCATTGCAAGTCTACAAATTATTTGTAAAAAATTGTGTAGATCTAGTAGATCTAGCAAATTAGTGATTCATCTAAAATTCTTGGGAAAAATGTCTCATTATGCTCCAACATGCCACCATGCCTTTGAAGTGGGTTCACCCTAGTATTTAACAATGTAGAGATAAAATAATTTTGAGATATACGTGTCCCTCCAAGTAATCTGCCCATCAAAGTTGTACCCATCAGATCGTTCCAGACCAGATCCAGATTAATATCATTTAGTCAGCCTAGTTCAATCAATGAAATTGATGGTTGAATGTTGTTGCGGACAAATTTTATCCATATATAGAACAGCAGAGTGGATTTAGCAGTCTCCAGATCACTCAGATCATATCAGCAAAGTTTGAGATCAGTTTAGAAGAGAACGCAGCTTAAAAACAGTACAGGCATTACCATAGATTGATTAGCATTCATAGCTACAGTGGATATTGGTACCATATCTCCTTATGGTCTTAACGGTCTGTCTTAACTTTTAAGGGTCTCATAACGAGTGATTGTTCCATGGAGGATGAGGACTTGTGATCCAAAGAGGTCTCACACAGGTTATTGTGAGAGGGCTAGCTTGTGATAAAGACAAAAAGGACAGCAACATAATACATGTAGAGAACTATTGGAAAGCACATTCAAACATGCCACAGCAAGGTCAAAGTAAAAGAAATGAGTATAGTCATGCTAAATGACATTCAGTCTGCTCAATATGATAATCATGTATGATGAGGATGTTTCACGAAGAAAATGGGTATAGCAACAGCACCAACAAATCCAAGATGATCTCTTCATTCTACAATGGAAGCAATAGCAAGAGGAGTGCATTGATTGCTGGAGCAAGGGCGAATCAAAGCCTACGACACCTGCTGAAACTTGCATCTTTCTTTTATTACATCCCAGCGAATGCATCAATAGATATTGCAATCATCTTGACATGAAAAACATGGTGATCCTGTAAATAAGAGATGGCGTGGGGTTTGAAGCACCAATCTTTGAAAGAAAGCACAGCCAGAAAGAAAGCATAATAATCGAGGAATCCCCAGCTAGAACAAAGCAAGGCAAAGCAGCCCACATACACATGCCAGCTGAAAAGAAAGATTGCAATTTTTTATGGCATTACCAGTATTTCCCATACACCTGTCATAGAGAGAAGTATGTCTCTTTTTAACAAAACTATTTATCCCACATGCAACTATCATTTTTAAAATCTGTATTTTATATTAAATTGTGTGCACCATTCATTAACAAAAGGAGAGTGACCTATGATTGTGGGCAATGGTGTATGTTTGGTGCTTGGGTGAAAGCCACTATTAATCTAAGTGAACGAGTGATGCAAATATTAAGTGGACATAAGTGGTGTTTTGCAACTTTATTTTGGTGAAAATCCAATACATTCCTTTGGCTAAATGGAGTAGTGAAAATCCAATACATTATTTTTTGTAAAAGGAGTTTGCAGAACACATTTGCAAATAATATAATTCGTAATAAGTAACTTGGAAACTTTTGAAAAAAGTGGAGAAATTAAATTTGCAAATGTCATAAGCCAAATTGTTGATGGGCATAGTGAAGGACAACTTTGTAAAAGGGGTTACAGGGTTTACATTCATCATTGAACTTCCAAAAAGCCTAGTTGAGAGCTTTGTGTACTACATCTTTCAATAAATAAAAAATCATTTTGTGGTGGTGGTTGTGTCCTAGATCTGCTCAAAATTTGAATAAGGTGATATAAGGTACACTTGTACTTGTGTGTAATTGTGCATGATTTCTTTGGATGTATGTTGTTTATTGTCTAGTGTAGCACATATTTAATTTGGCAAACAATACACGCATGATGAAACAAGGCATAAAAACTTGATCAAAGTGAGAAATAAAATCAATCATCCACAAAGCACTATGTAATCTCATGTAGAAGGAGACTAAAATGTGTTTGTTCTATTTCATGGAACATTGATTCATGGCAAAGTCAATAGTCAATTGATCAATTTTGAGTCACTGAATTAAGGGTAGAGTGATCAATTTTGAGTCACTGAATTAAGGGTAGAGTTGCAAAAACCTTTGTGCAAATTGTCATAAAGACCTACCTGAAATTGAATAAGGAGGTCATCTTCATCAAAGTTTAATCATTGTAAAATCACAAGTTGGGGTGCATGATCGGTAGTACCCAACACCCTCCAATTTATGAGTCTAAATTGAAGTTGTTGGGTCTTATTGTCAAAGGGTGGATTTGCAAGAAAGCTCTCTTTTGTCGAATAAATCACATTTTTAACCAAGCATATTGCACCAAGACCTACCTGCACAAGGAGACCTCTTTGAATCTTTCAAAAGGCTTGAATTCAAGAATTATTAGAGTTGTCGAACACTCTAATACTCATTGTTGAAGACGGTTACCCCCAATACCTAGGGGTATAGAGGAGATCATGTCTCATGGCCCGTAGTGGAGACAATGATCCGACCATGATGATGATCAGCATGTCCATAGATAGCAACCCAACAGCCCCCCTCGGTCGCCTCCTACAACTACAGAACAACCAAAGCTCATCACATCCAGACAACCCTATGTATGGGAGATGGTAAGCCAGCGTCACCATGAGATATGTTAGTCCTTCTTTCATGTAAAGTGTTGTGCTTAATTTGTTGGGCATGTGGATGAGGATCACTGGTTGAATTTGGATAATGGATCACTGGTTTGGGAAGTTGTGTTTGTTTCCTTGTTTCACCTTGGTGGTCAGCTTTTGTGCCCTAGTCCTGTGTTGTCGCCGCCCAAGTAAAAGGGGTATTACTGGGGGGCCCTCACAAGGGTAACGTTTCGTTCCCCACCATACTTAACACTTTCCATCTTGGAGCATCTCATAGTGTACTAACTTTGGTAATGGGTCATGGTCCATTCACTCATGAGAAGGGGCTGAAGGCCCATAGGTTGATGCAACTACTATTTATATGTATATGCTATGTAAAAAATGATAAATGCCACAGGCCAGCTTGAGCTCTACCATCTCTAATGGTAATCGCTCTTGTCCTGATGCACTAAATGCACAAACATAACAAGACCATATCCCAATAAAAAAAGAATAAAGATTGAAACCTGTAAAGGGGACTTGCAAATAAATAAATGGGTATCAAAAGGCAACTAAGGGGTTCGAAATGCAAAAAGTACCGAGGAAAGGGTATCTCAAGCAGAAACTACTCCCTCTACAAAGGCACTCATAGAAATGGATTTAATGACACCATAAGCCATAAAGTAAGCCCAACTTCATACCACTATCACACTTACTCTTGAAAGGTTTCTTTCTTTCATTGTTTCCCTCAGGACCTATCCCTCTACTTGGGTATTTTATTTCCTGTCTTGGTTGGCACACCTAATAAGGTCGGATGAAGGCCCTCCCATATTCAAACTTGCCAACTCACATGAAGTCCAGGGCCAGTGTGATGCTTGAAGGGGATACTGAGGTGAATTGTTTACATGGCTTATATCTTAAGTAACAACTTACTTTGCATGATTCAAGGACTAATATCTCTTATGAACATTGGTTTACCTTGTCTTATACTATGCTTTGTTTTTTATGGCCCTGACATGGCTCTTTGAGGGACATCCTTGGCTTTAACCCAAAACCTTGTGCCCTTATTGTAGGACATTCGCACGTATGATGCAGAGCAGTGGGTCATCTAGTGACTTACCACCTTCCAACATGAGCTCTCATATCCTCAAAACCTTGGACAAGAGACATATGGACTTGGTTTGAGTAGATTTGGTCATGATGGCACACAGATGGGTTGAAAGCCCACATATTGGGCAGACTACCCTAGGGCTTATTATTCACTGGATCGAGAACGTTGCAACAACAAACAACCAGATATCACTCAGAGACGAGATACAACCCCCTTTTCACTGGACGCAACACCCTGGATCCTGGACCTTGGCCTCCATTTGATGATGATGTCATCTTCTAGGGTTTGATGGTGCTAGGGTTTGCTGGACACTTGGGGTACCAGTGATGATTTTCCATGACCATGGGTGAGGAGACACACCATTTTCCATCACTCCACCTTGGGATGATGCCACGTGACCTTGGGAGGCCCTCTCCTAGCCTTGGAGCTTGACGTCACCACACGTGTGGCATTATGATGTATTATTTGCATTTTAGCATTTTTAGGAGGTTAAATGAGGGGTCAGCTCTACTTCTATTTGTCATTTGACTTGTTATGTGAACAATGCATTATGTTTGGCCTCATATATAAAGGCTAGCGCTAACTTTCATTTGGATCATCACTTTTCCCTTACACTTGTGGGGTAACACTTCTGAAATTTTTGCTAGTTTAGCTTCTTTGGTTATTTCTCTCTCATGCGCTAGTCTTGGAGGAGTTTCTTAGTGGATGGTTTTCTCCTTGGATGGATAATTTATGCAATTAGGGTTTGAATGTGCATGCTACTTGGAAGAATTAAGTAATTTTCTGCATTTTTATCTTATCTTGCTAATGTTAATGGTTAAATTGCTATCTTGTTGCAAGTATCTTTGTTTTGTTGAAACCCTAAGAGCAAGACATAAGTGTTTCTCTTCCTCATAAAATCTTTATTGTCCAAGTTTGTGAAGCATCCTTGCTAGGGTTGAAAGCCTAAGGCCCAAAAGTGTTTTCACTTTAGGGTTTTAACCCTAGACTTTGATCCTTGACCTAAGCGAAGCTAGGAGAAGGGAAAACGGCACCTAGGGCCCAAGTGTATTTGCACCCTAGGTACCTTTTCCTCAAAGCCTAAGGCCTTAGGCTCAAGTGCATTTGCACCTTAGGGTTTAGGCTTTACCCTTCTTATTTCATCCAGATCAATCTTCAAGCTAATGCATTTGAGACTCCATAATCCCTAGAGGACAATGGCACTAATCTAAGAGTGTTATTGTGACTAAAGTATTTGTTAAAATCAATCTTCTCAATCTCTCAAACATCCTACTAACATTTCTAACTCTAACCATAGCAAACTTCAAGTATTTCTTGCTGCTGTTATAAAAGTTTGTTACAGCCACTGAAAACTACATTCAATTGCTGCATACAACTATTTATGAGTGGCTTAACCTGTCCAGAAATTACCTCTAGCAATTAGATAATAATCTACTTGTTTAATGCTTACTTTCCATGCTCAATTGCTATATTTCTGAGCACTATTTCTTCTTGTTGTTGTAATCTATCTATTGCTGTTATATAGTTGTGTTACTGCTGTAATTTGCAACAACCATAGCAATTTTTATTTATCTAGTGTCTAAAGGGCTATTTTTGCACTCTACATGATAATTGTCTATATACACTGCAAGTTGTGTTTTGTCTCATACAGGTACAACAATTATCTCGTTATCCTTAATCCCTGTCCTAGACCTAGATTTGACTAACAGGTGACCAAGATAGGGGGTGGTAGTCTTGGCTCCTTCTTGCTATTTGATCCCTTGAGGTCACCAGGGAAGCCTCCCTTGTGGTGGACCTCTTCCATCTCTAAAACAAGGAAAGATTCTACTTAGGTGACAGCAGTAGGTTTTTCCATAGTTACACAAGATTTGGGGATCTTGTGGACAGCTTTGCACAAGTACAAATCATGTGATAACAAAGACAACACAATCACAATCAATAAAGGAACTCTTCAATCTATTGTAACTTGTTTGCAAGTTTCACAAACCAAAGTTGTACTTCTTCAAACTCAGTGACAGGTCCAACATAACGAAACAAAGCTCAAGAATCAACAACTTCTACAACATTCTGAACTAGTCTTTGTTCAGAACAATCCTTTCTTTGAATTTGATGTCCATCGATTTCAAATTCCAGATTCCGATCAACGGCCAACATAGGATCAGCATAGTAATGCAATTACAAATGAGATTCAAATGAAGTTGAATTTATACATGAACCTAAATTTCAAGAGTTCATTGACAAAAACCTTTCAATGATGCAGCAGCATCCAGTAAATCAATTTCCACATATACAAAATCATCTTTCCAAGCCTATAACCGGACCTTGGAAAGAAATCCACAACAACAAACATAGAACAGGACTCGAATAATAAGGAAGTTACCTTTCATAATCCCAACTATTCCAGACCAATCCACTTCCAAAGTGCAAAATTCCTTCAAAGAGATTCCACTTCATCTATTGCAATTCAACATCTAAATGCTAAGTGTCAACATTCTCATCAAGTTGGTCACAATAAGAATTAATGTTTTGATCTCTATCCTTGTCTTCATTGTGGGGAGTCAAATCATCTTTCACATAAATGTAAAAAGAGGAAGAACGTTAAAAAGAAAACAATTAATTATTGTTGGATAAGTTATTGGCGATGGAATCAACAAGCCAAGAAGTTACATAAGTCTTACCATCGAGTTCAGACACAAGTTAAGACATATTTGCATAAAAAAGCTACAAAAGCATATAGATTTCAAACAATTGTTACAAATAGATGATTTTGGGCATGATTGGGGCCCATTCTAATTGAAATTGAAAAGTACATTGATAAAATGGTACTCACCTGCACCTCAAGGGGGCAAGTACATTGATGATATCAAAATGGTAAGTGGTCAACCAAACCCACCACATTAATCAAGTCAAAATGGTTAGTGGTCAACCAACAAAACCATCAAACACAATCATAAACCATTGAAGAATAGAAGAATCCAAAAGCTCAAGCTTAGACCCCTTCAACAATAATCTCACCTTTCACTTGAAAGGGGGGAATATTAATGATGATAGTTAGGATTCAAGTTTCAAAGTCATCAATCACAAAAATTAATCAACCTATGGGAATTCTATAATGGCAATTGGTCTCCTCAATTATTCATAAGGATGTTGTTCAACACCTAATTGTATCTAAATTCGGAGAAAACTTCAATGATCCTATTTCTTCACTAATAGCAAAATGGTGATCCTATTTGTTTTCACCAATTAGCAAAAGACACCAGTTTTCTCTAGCCAAATTACTTGGCAAATGATCAAGTGATCAAGGAATGTAAACATGGCAACGGTTGACTTCCAGAATTTGCACTCTCTTTCAAAGTTCATTTCAAATGAACCATTCAACATCCATATTGATGGTTTTTCAAGCATATCTTCATTGAAGCTCAATTCAGAAATTTCATATTGAAGATTGAAGATGATACCAATTTATGCATCAGTTCATGCAGGCTTACTAGTATAATTATTCAGACTTATGATTAGGGGGGGATGTTAGACTCCCTAGACAATCATAAATTACGAGACCACCTTCTTATGAGTTGTCATCCTTATCTACTAATGAGGTGTCATAATCCATTGATGAGTTGTCAGTGACATCTAAATCTAGAGGTGGTCAAATACATGTGTTATAAATTAATATCATGAGATGAATACAAGTGTAGAATATGGCTTAAGGCCTTTTCTACCAAATTCTTGTCTCTTTTGTCTTGCTTGTGTTCTATTTCTTAACAATGGTCTAGCCTAATTGCTTGTTTGTCAGTGTGAGGAGAAACACCAATAAATAGATATTGAATGACAATGAGTGACAACTACCTCCAAGCATTAGTGGCAAGAGAAACAAAGAATGTAGAGATAGCATAAAATCCAATTCCAGAACCAATCCCAATGAGATAGGGAGGTATACTCCATCAAGGCTTGGTGTTTCATTCTTCACACCAACTAGGAGAATACCAGTGTTTGATAGGAACATTGACCTTCCTTCTCATCCATTCTCCAAAAAACTTCTAGAGTATCATCTTTCCCCACCTGACCTGGACCCTAGCTCCAGGTCTTCCCACACCTTCATTATCTATGACCACTCTGGGTAGTCCCTAATCCAAGTCACCTCTCCCTCCCTTGTTTGCTACTTATTCTCATCTGAGACATCTGAAAGGCATTTAGAGTAATGAATACCAACAAATCAGCAGAGGAGGAGGGATCCCAACCCAATCTCTTCAAGCACAGTTTTCACGTTATGGAATATCACTTAGCCGACCTATGCAACCATGTTGTCCGCATAGGTTTCCCACAAACTTAGTCCAAGCACATTATTCACCCAAGTCACAAATTAGGTTACAACACAGATCCTAACAACTACAAAACTATCATGGTTGGCCACATGTTCTAGAAGCTCCATGCTGCCATTCTTCATTGTAAGCTTTCTGAGGAGC
Organism: Picea sitchensis; assembly: GCA_010110895.2. NCBI lineage: Eukaryota > Viridiplantae > Streptophyta > Pinopsida > Pinales > Pinaceae > Picea > Picea sitchensis. The sequence continues at coordinate 6,377 of SNQJ01S0105796.1, read as the reverse complement.
TTGAGCAGAGACACCTTCGAGCTAGAGGGCAAGTTGGCTTATGGCCAGCACATCAGACCATTGACCATATTTTCACAGTTCAAGCCATCATTGAGGCAAGACATCAATCTTCAAAACTCTATTGTTGTTTCGTAGACTTCCATAAAGCTTTTGACTCCATCCCATGCGAGGCCCTATTCTAGAGGCTTAAAGCCATTGGCATCTCTGAGAACTTACTAACCACCATCATGCGTCTATATGAGTTGATCCTTGGTTGTCTCTGTATAGCACACGAAGTGTCTGACTTTATCAAGAGTGCTATTAGGGTCAAGCAAGGGTGCCCTCTACCTCCCACCTTGTTTGGGATCTACATTGAGATGAGTTGGAGTCCTTTCTACATGAGCATATTAAGGATGGAGATGGGTGTCTACTTCATGAGGTTTTGATATCTATTTTGTTTTTGTCGATGAAGCGATCCTCTTAGCCTCATCCCTAGAGGTCCTACAAAGACAGATAGATGCTTTGGCCATGCTCTATGACCTTCGACAGTTAACAAACAACCTAGGTAAAACCAAGGTCATGATCTTCAAAAGTTCAAAGAAGGTTCTCTTGGATTATCATTTCTTTTTCAAAGAAGAGGAGATTGATATTACCAAGACCTACACGTACTTGGGGTTGCAATTCTCAAGGCCTCGCTTCAATATGAGGCATGCTCTTCAACCTCGGGTCAACAAGGGCTACATTTCCCTGGCCCTCCTCGAGAGGCAATGTTTCCATCACCATTTTTAGGACATTCCATCCAAGATGTCTCTCATGGACACCTTCATTCACCCCACAATCCTTTATGGCTCAAAGGTTTGGTAGCCTTGTTTATTAGAGTCTGATTGGGCCTCACTGGAGAGATTGCTAACCCTTCTACTTTGACACATTATTAGATGTAAACAAACAGTCCCTCCACCTATCATCCTTGCAGAGTTTGAGGCCCAACCCCTCCAAATGGAGATTGTGTTTAGCCTTGTTTCATTTTTATATTGAAATCAAAGTTCACCGACTCGAAGAAGGGTTAGGACCAGTATCCATATCTAGCCTATTGTGCAACAAATTCCACTACTTTAGCAATCCCCCCGGCCATGCTCAATTTTGGCTTGCGAGGGCATCAAATCTTCTAGAGCCCATGAGTATTTTGTTGGATCGGCTTCCTTCGTTCAGATACTCCCTTGATGCACCAAGATGCCTCTTACCTACAAGGCAAGAGATGAACAGAATCATCTAAGGCGACCTCTATAGGCAATTCATACAAGTTACTTGGATAAACCTGCAAGGTAGGTTACATCTAAAGATGCCTTTTTACGTTGAGCACTTCATGGAGTTGAGAGATGAACTCATTATCCAGTCTCCCTACACATGTTGCCACTAGATGCATGCCCTTCATATTTCTCTGGGCCAGTTTAGAGTGGGTTCCCATAGACTCCCGAGTGGAGGTGAAGCACCAGCCCAACCAGTCAGACAGGATTTGTCAGTAAGCCATCTTCGAGAGGTTGAAAAACCAATGCCATCAAAATCGGACCTGATATCGAACCAATGGACCCCAAAAACTGGAAATTGATCGAAATCGAAAAAAAACCAAAAATAAAAAATAAAAAAGAATCAAACAACCAAAAAATACATAAAATATTCAATTTTTGATATATATGTGTGTGTGTGTGTGTGTACATATATATATATATGTGTGTGTGTGTGTGTGTGTGTGTGTGTGTGTGTGTATGTGTGTGTGTGTGTGTGTGAATCCACACCATTAAACACAAATATGCAAAGATTTATCATGTATATAGTAACTAAGAGTGCACATAACCAAAATAGTAGCAAGTGCAACATAACAAAACATGAACACATAATGAAAACCAAGATTTCATTCATAATTAGAAAGAAAAATCTTTCTTCTAAAGGGTTACAAGCTAATCAAGTCAATCCACTCTATGAATGTGGGATAAACCTGTTGAAATATTGTAACTTCAAAGAATATTCTAATTAATTTTGAGTTATTATCTTATATATATGTGTGTGTGTGTGTGTGTGTGTGTGTGAATCCACACCATTAAACACAAATATGCAAAGATTTATCATGTATATAGCAACTACAAGTGCACAATACCAAAATAGTAGCAAGTGCAACATAACAAAACATGAACACATAATGAAAACCAAGATTTCATTCATAATTAGAAAGAAAAAAATTTCTTCTAAAGGGTTACAAGCTAGTCAAGTCAATCCACTCTATGAATGTGGGATAAACTTGTTGAAATATTGTAACTTCAAAGAATATTCTAATTAATTTTGAGTTATTATCTTATAGATCAAATCCCCTTTTGTGGATTGATCATGTCGGGTCTTGTATAAGATCAAATCCCCTTTTGTGGATTGGTCAAACTGCATTTGTATAGTGGTATTTGTAATGTCGACCCCTAGTACTTATAAAGTGGTTTTAACCACTTCTATGAGAAATCGGCCCCACTAAGTGAAGAGACATAACCCTAGCTCCTCCTCAACTAGTATTTATATGTGAGGATGGTGCCTCACTTATACACACTCACTCTCACTCTTCTAGTGTGCATATCTTGAAGGCAGTTGCAGCTGCAGGAGGAAGGAAAAGAGAGGCACATGCTAAGATAAAATGTTGCGTACCTTGTGATTGTGTTTCTTTTAGTGATCCTCTTTATACTGTTGTTTTGGAAATGCATTGAATGCTCATGAAATTTGGAAATAACCTAATAACAGCAGTAAAAACTTAACATGGTATCAAAACTTGACTGAATAGAGCGTCTTTCACTGGGTATCTAGACGTCTTTGTTGCCATACAAGAAAATTAGGGCTTTTTACTTAAGAGGAATTTTTGACCAAAAATCACCTTGGGAAGTGCACCCTTCCCTAGCGCATCTTTTGGCAGCTTGAGCGAACTTTTTCAGTGGCCAGATTCTCATGGAAACGAATTTGAAGCTCCTAGTTGATACTTTGTCAGAGTTGGTTGATGCTACTCTATATAGACAAATTATTGGTTCGTTGATGTATCTGACGAATACCGGGCCAGATATATGCTTTGTTATGAACATCTTGAGTCAGTATTTGGTGGAGCCCAGACGTGTTCACCTTGTAGCTGCAAAGCATGTGATGAGATACCTTAAGGGTATGTTGGATTATGGTCTCTGTTATACTGGAGATCATGAATTCAAACTGTGTGGTTATACTAATTCAGATTGGGATGGAAGTGCTTCAGACAGGAAGAGCACTTCAGGATGTTGTTTCAATTTGGGGTCAGCCATGACTTCATGGCAAAGCAGAAAGCAATCTAGTATTGCTCTCATCACGACAGAAGCGGAGTACATTGTTGCATGTTCCACTAGTTGTGAAGCCATATGGCTTCAAAAGTTGTTGACAGGTATGTTCGATCTGGAGATGGAAGCCACCGTGATTCTATGCGATAACCAAAGTTGTATAAAGATGAGAGAGAACCCAATGTTCCATGATAAGTCGAAGCACATAGCGATCCGGTATCACTACATCCGTGATATGGTGCAACGAGGAGCTATAAAGCTCCAATATGTTGGCACAGATGAGCAGGTTGCAGATGTGTTGACCAAGTCTCTGTCTCGTGTGAAGTTTGAGTACTTCCGAGACAAGCTTGGTGTTGTCCGAAAGGACCTCCCTCGAAAGGGGGAGTGATGTTGATGATACTATGGTATCCTGACCAACAGCAGGTAGCTCCGTTAGGATTTTATATCCTAGGGGATTGATCATCCCTGGGAAGATCCCAAAGGTCCAATAAGGATGGTCTGTCAGAGTACCTGTGCATGTATATGCCAGTTGTGGTCAATAGTGGTAGCTTCGTTGGGATTTTTTTAATAAATCTTATGATTCCTAGGCAGATCTCGAAGGTCCGGTAAGGACAGTCTGTCAGAGTACCACGTGGTAGCTTGTTAGGATTTTATATCCTAGGGAATCTTATGATTCCTGCGCAGATCCCGAAGGTCCAGTAAGGACGGTCTGTCAAAGTACCACGGATGTTGTTGTTGATGCACCTGCTTCATTTTGTTGCCACATGTTGATGATGTTGTTGTTTTAGCTTCGTGTTGTTGATGTTGTTGTTTCAGCTTCGTGTTGTTGATGATGTTGTACCAGTTTTGTGTTGTTGATGATGTTGTTCTAGCTTCATGCTATTGATGTTGATGTTTCAGCTTCATGTAGATGATGATGATGAAGATATTACTCTAGCCTCATGATGATGATGATAATATTACTCCAGCTCCATGATGTAAGCGATGATGATATTGATGATGAGAAAAACTTTCAATGGTTTATAGATGTGCCAATCAATGTTCCATATGTTGATGATGATGCCCTCTCCTTCTCTTGATGATGTTGTATTGGGTCATGTCAGTAGAATACCCTTCTCGTTAAGGGGGAGTGTTGAAATATTGTAACTTCGAAGAATATTCTAATTAATTTTGAGTTATTATCTTATAGATCAAATCCCCTTTTGTGGATTGGTCAAACTGCATTTGTATAGTGGTATTTGTAAAGTTGGCCCCTAGTACTTATAAAGTGGTTTTAACCACTTCTAGGAGAAGCTGACCGCTAGTACTTATAAAGTGGTTTTAACCACTTCTAAAAGAAGTCGGCCACACTAAGTGAAGAGACATAACCCTAGTGCCTCCTCAACTAGTATTTATATGTGAGGATGGTGCCTCACTTATACACACTCACTCTCACTCTGTTGAAATTTGGTAGCTTGGAGGTACTTCTGCATTGGCAGTGCTCAGCATGCGGAAGTGACCAAGCAAATTTTCTCCTAGTGACTTTATAATGTGTTTTTATAAAGTGATTTTATAAAGTTGGGTCTTATAATTTTTAAATGTAAAAGTGACTTTATGATGTTATGGGTCACGTTAATGACTTAAGTGACCTCAACGAATGATTAAGTCGTGACCGTTGATCTTGAGGGAAAGTGAAGAGTCACTCAAGGGAGATCGAGGGTTAGGAGATTTACAATTTCGAAATTGATAAAAGGCAGCTCATTAGGAGAAGGAGGGCACACTTTTGAGGAGAGGTTGAGGGAAGGTGAAGGGGCACGAATCCCAAGGAAGAGTGTTGGCTTGAAGGAAAAGCTTTAGTAAGGAGGGTTCGGCACGCATCCCAAGGAGTGGGATTGGCACGCAACCCAAGGGCATTTGCAACCATTAATATAGTCCGTAAAGCAGCAGAAGAGGAGGTTGTACAGTTGTGTAAGCTGGTCGTATAGCAAAGGGAGGGCACAGAAATCGATTTTGTAAGTTTACAGCATGTTGGCATGGATTTCTATGCAGTTTTGTTGAGTTTTTCCTTTCTGTTTCGTACAGTTTCCTTTTGGCACAAATTTCTATGCAGATGTTGACTATTAGTAGAAGATTATTGGTTGTCCTGGGCCGTACAGGCCGTACAACCATGGCTGTCTACCTTAGACACAATCTAGGACTGTTTGCATAGTGTTGTAAATAGCTAAAAGAAGAGAATGACTGTGTTTTTATGCTGATGTAATAGTTTTGATTTTACCTTATGCTGAATAAACATTCTTTCTCCTCAAAATCTGTCCTATTTTCTGAATATTTCGTCAAGTGTTTATGCACAGATTTTTGTGCCAAATGTGGGTTAATGTCCGTTGTTCATAAACTTATTCCGCTGCTATTTTATTTCAGAACTAGTCTATGAGTGTTTCTGTCCATAAAGAACAGTTGTATGGCTGTTGTATCTTTATAGAAGGCTGAAATCTCCATTAGTCTAAGTGGTATACTGAAATGAGATGTATTTCAACACAGTATCAGAGCAGGTGCTCTGAAATTCAGTGGGCAGCATTTGGCACTTGGGACAGCAAGTGATTTGTTGGCGTATTTGCTTGAAGAAGGCAGAAAAGGTTCTTTGTCAAGTGGACAAAGATGACTTCCAGCATCAGATTTGAAGATAGGTTGGAGGGGATCTCCAACTACTTGCAGTGGAAGATTAGAATCAGTAGTGTTCTCAAGGAGAACAAATTGTGGTTGTTTGTGAACACCATTGTGCTTGTATCTTCTTCAGATCCCATAGCTCTTGATGTTCATGAGGTGAGGGAAGCCAAGACTCAAAGACTCATCTTGGACGGGGTCAAAGACCACCTTATTCCTCACTTGGTTGAGAAGAAGACAACCAATGAAATGTGGGATGCATTGAAAGGCTTGTATGAGGCTAAGAACGAGAACCGGAAAATGGCTCTCTGGGACAAGCTCCATGGAGCTAGGATGGCCAAAGGAGAGAGTGTGGCCACCTACGTCACCCGGGTTGCACAGGGGAAGGATGTTCATATTATGGTAGCTTCGGGAGGTATGAACCTCTAT